>CM031239.1:651626967-651843244 GCA_018340775.1 Taxus wallichiana var. yunnanensis | reverse complement strand
AGAAATCCTTCGACATGACTGATTTGGGGCTACTTCACTATTGTCTTGGCTTAGAGATATGGAAGAAGAAGAATCATATCTTCGCCTCCCCGGATGAAATATGCCAAGACACTCTGAAAAGTATGGGATGTCAGATTGTAAACCAATGTCCACACCTTATGGAAAAAGGTTTGCAACTATCTAGATTCCAGGATTCACCACGTAGATGGCACTCACTACAGCACCTTGTGGGAGTCTCATTTACTCGACTTATACTGCACTGCATCTTTGCTTTCGTGAGCTATCTCGCTAGATTTATGCAGAGCCAAAGAAATGTCATCGGATAGCAGCAAAAGCATGTGTTGAGATATGTCCGAGGTACAAAATGACTTTGGTGCTGGTATCGAAAAGAACACTCGAGCTTCTTCTTACAGGATATACTGACTGGACTATGCAGGATCCGTTGATGATAGGAAATCCACTTCGTGGATATGTTTTTCATCTCCAGTCTGGACCTATCTCGTGGATCAGCAAAAGCAAAGCTGTTGTTGCTCTCTCATCCACCGAGGCCGAATACCGCGCTACGAGGAGCCGTGGGTGCGAAGCAATTTGAGCCGTTACGCTGCATTCTTGCAGATATAGGATTCCCGAAGAGAAACCTCCCATCATTCACCGTGACAATCAAGGTGTGTTGAAGCTTGTGAAGAATCCCGTTTTCCATGAACGAACAAAGCATGCTGAGGTCGAATGTCACTACATTTCGCGAAAGGTCTCAACCACCAAATTTAGCTCCAGATCGCCCTCACACGATTATCGTATTTGCAGATATTCTCACCAAGCCTCTCGGCAAGGTGAAGTTTGATTTATTTAGGGGGTACATTTGTAAGAGCAATGTATTAAGGGGGGGAATGTTAGATAATTAATACATTTGTGTGTTAGTATTTGTTAAAGGACAGTTGTATAACTGTTTCCCTCACGGCTCTTCCCTATCGGCCTATATAAAGGCGTGAACTGTATCATTTGAAATATAGCAATACATTCATTCTTCTTGGAGCGCCTATCAATGCCCCCAGAGGAGGATTAGTGGGATCTGATAAGAGGTACAATGTCAAACATCATTACAACGTGTAAAAATAGGTAAGAGATCCGCATTCACTCCAAAATACCAAGTGAACACGTGTGTATATAGAAAGATAATGACATACAAAGTATCTGACTAGCATAGTAAGCAAAGTGCATCATGTAAGTAGTATAAGAAAGCAAGATTAAGTGCAACCAAGATATGTAGATGCAATGTATGAGTGTGACATAATTAAATGAAAAGTGTGAAGATTGAAGGAGAAACATGCCCCCCAACGGAAGTGTATGAAATGAGGTTCATTTATAAATGCTTCGATAAGTCAAGAATAAACTATAAACCCGGGCAGTGTGTCACCATGAAATGGTTTTGAAAATGTGTGCTAGAAGGATATATCATGAAGCATAGAGCGTGAAATGTTTTTATTATTTTTGGAAAATAGTTTTTTGGGAGGGACTATACCCTTTTACAAAAAAGGCTCAAAATCCAGATATTACAATGAAATAGTCCAAAAAGTGATCAAGATCAAATGTGACAAGATAACACAACAGTTAAACAACTTCCCAGAAAATTACCAAAACAACTATAGAACTACCATACAACAACAAAAAACCGCAAATAAAATGTCATTCTAGAGAAAAACAATTGCACATCCTAGCTAAGTGGGATAAACAATATTCTTGCCATTGCATTTTTTCTTTTTGTTCACCGTCTTCCACCTGTAATAAACCTCCTTGATAGGGAGAATAATGTCAAGAGATTCAATCAGCATATATTTACTATTTTCTCTTTTGGAAAGAAGGGATATTTTCGTTTATGGCTTTACATTCGATAATGTAATTTTTGTATTCTCTATGCTCCCAATAACAAGAATTTGTTTAGTAGGAAGTTACGGAACTAATTCGAATCCAACATCCGAATCAACATTTGAAACCAAATCATCCTTGGTATCAAAAACCAAATGCTCGGGAAGGGAATTTTTCAATTAATTGCTTCTCTCAGTATTACACTTTTCTAGCTAGTAATTCGAGGCTGTGTGACCAGGAGAAAAACATCTTCGACACCTGAAGGGAAAACCTTCATAATCAAGTGGTTTCATCCATGTTCGGGTTTTTAATTTAACTCAATGTTTCGGGAAGGTTTTGGAAGTGTCCCGAGTTTAACAAGGATCCTCATGAAATGTTGTGTGGGTGTAATATGTTGTTTTAGAATCAATGAAAAGAATAACGCCCAAAACATTACCTATGGAGGTCAACCGGTCATGGCTCCCAAATTGAATCGGTAGATGAGGTAGTCTGATCCAAATAGGTTTACGGAACAAGAATTTGTGAGCGGGTTAAAAGAGGCAACCATGGTTTTGATATGAGGTAGCATGATTTGCATACCCATAATTTCCATGCTATATCATGTTTATCGAGTTTTGAAGAAAAAAAAACAATGAAAATCCCTTTAGCACATGGATATAGATATAGGTTACCCGTAAGAAGTGGAATCCAATGTTTAGAGATCCATTCATGCGAGATCTAGTAAGTTGGGATATAACCCACTAAAGTAGAAAATCAGAGCATGCTCTTGCTAAAATCGATTCGGAATCCGAACTTTCTCCCCCAGAATGTGATGCTTGTGGTAATTTACCAAAGGTCATAGATTTTCAACCCGCATGACATATTTGAAGGATACATCAGAGTTCCCTTAGGAAGAAGGCACCTTACAAATTCGGTTCAAGCCACCATCAATAGCCTCCCCAAAAATATGGTGTAAAACTGCATTGCCAGTAAAAGCATGGAAGATATCAGGGAAGAGAGAATGGGGTCATCAAAAATGCTATTTTTGTTAGATCTAAACCCCAAATCTCCTTCCATAGTTGAAATCTCTGGATGCAACAAAGATCTGTACAAATATCCTCTGCCGTTAGTGCCCCATCTCAAATTTGGATTCATAGGATCGTTGGGGCAAGGATTCTCGCCACCATGGTGAAGTCGATTAGGGCTTGGTTTAGGGCTCGAAGGAGGGATGGTTCTGCACTTGGGAAAATAAAGATCAATCCAAGATATTTCTTCTTCTAATTTTTCTACATGATGGTTAAGGACGATATCAGGAGAGCCGCCCTTACTAACAGATCCGACTCCAAAATATTTCGTAGCCTGAAGGGATGACTCCTTACCAGATCCACCACCCAGGAAGAGTCTACCATGGCCGCCATGGTTAGGGACATTTTTTTCATTTACGGTTTTTGTGAGGATGAGGCCAGAGGAACCATCATGAAAGAAGTAAAAGTACATTAGACACTCATTTTGTGAGAGACTACCATGGCATGAAATGTGAATGGGGTGATAAATCATTTCATATTTTAGGTGCTCAACAATGAGTATGAACCGTGGAACTAGAGTGCACCATAGGGTAATGATGATACAAGGTATGTCTCAAGTTGTGTAAGAATGCTTGGAAATAGAAATCATGAAGCACATAACATAATAGTAAAAATCATAGATAATTGATGATATTAGGAGGGGGAGTAAGTATTATGCCCCCAAGTGTGTGATGAAAGGTAAGATATTAGACAGAGTGAAGAGAAAGGGTACTACACCGATGGTCGATGATATAAAGACGTGTGACAATGATCTAAAACTGGTGGTGTATGAGAGTGAAAATGTATCGGTGAATGAGACCTATGTGATGAAAGAGGTGGTTAACACCTATGTGAAGTAGACCTAGAAGGTGATGAGCACCTATTTGAAGGAGACCTAGGAGGTGATGAGAATGTATGTGAAGTATACCAAGGATGTGATGAGCACTTATGTGAAGGGGCTTCCCTAGTAGGGGGCTTAGATCGACAAGGTGGAATAGTGTACTGATGAGTATGAGTAGGTCGTGTATAAATAGGAGAGCTAGTTGTAGAATGTGCCTTATATTTGAGAGGCCTAGGGGTCCTAGATGCTACAGACTATTGGAATGATGTCCTCAAGAGGAGGTTGAGGCAATGATGTGCATGGTGGAATACCTTTGAGAGTGACAACAGGCTTATTGTTAATAAACTTGAGGCAAAAATTATTCATGGAGGGGATGGCTTGGGCGACATGAAGATAAGGAAGACCTAAGAGCATGTCAAAACCTATAATGGAAGGTGCCACAATGAATGGCACAAGCATGGTGAGAGGCCCAACTATAACTATAAGCCTTTATGTAGCCATAAGATTTGGGAATTGGATATGAAATATTAGAGAATGGACATTTAATAGATAAGAGGAGTGCAATAGAGCACACAATGATAGCATTTGATAGATAGATCATCATGTTATTGACAATATTAGATCCAATAGAAGCATTTATTTGTAATGAATTAGAATAAAATGTATCATGATAATTGTGATTCAAGAATGTAATGAGTGGTGGAGATGCATCAGTAGTATAAACTAGAAAATCAAGAGGCCCCAATGAAAGAGGAAGCACAATGCGATATGTATGATTAGTAGAATAGTCAACAAATTTCTTGTCATGTTTAGCTAATGGGTTATTGATTTAACAAATATGAGATTTGTAAAACCCTAATTGCAGAGTCACGTACAGATAAATAAATGATAAACAACTGCTGAAATATATATGACATAAGCAATAAGCTGGATAAAAATGAAATCCTAAGTATAAGAGAGAGGGTAAAGGACTTATTTGATTTACATTTGATGCTGAGAATATGGATCTTTGGAGAAATTGACAAACATGAAGGGAATACTGCTGCCACAGTGAGTATATAATATCCTAGAACTTCCAGATAAGTCGGGACTAGAGCTCCTAGACTAGGGCAAGGGTACCTAGGCGCTAGAGACCTTTGTTGGGTGCTTATGACTACGTAGGATCTCATAAAATGGATTTTTTTTGTTGGACAAGTGTTACTAACCTTCGTTTTTGGTCGCTTGTATTTCACTGGATGATCGTCGAATTCTCCTCTAGCCTATAAAGGGAAGATGACCTATAAAATCCTCAAACTACATCAAATCCCAAAAAGAAAAGATGCAATATGGGGATTCAGAATTACCCCAATGGCCACCAGATAGAGTGAACTTACAACCAAGCATTATACTACATCTCAGAATCCATGTAGTTCTTGTGCGTGTGTGATAGAATTATGCCCTAGGAAGCCCTTGCGCAAGTGCACGTGATAGAGGGCCATAGTTAGATGTAAAATTTTAAATAGATGTGTGGATAGAAAAATGAACTTCCCCTTCCTATGAAGTATATAGAGAAAATGAAGCCCCTTTTCCTTTGTATGATTTCTAGATGAATGCCTTTCATGGTCTTAGATGCCTTTGGATGCGACTTGTTGGTGCTCGAATTAGCCTCACCTCGTTTTCCATTAAGATCCCTCAGTTTGTGGCCTCTGTAACGTTCTTGTCTTCCCGTGTTGGTACCTAAGGACTCTATCCTCTATTTGGTTGCCATGATTGGCTCCTCCTTGGTTGAAGGTCACTTAAAAGCCTTGAATTTGTTGATTTTTTCCTCTATCATTCTGAAGGTGTCAGTCAATTAGGTGTAAAACTCAGGTTGTTCCTTCCCTTATGTTTTCTACAGTCATGTGTTGTTGTCCCTAGCATTTTGTCCTAGGTACTTGAAGAAATGTGAATGGATATAGCTCAGAGGGTCATGTGTGAACCTTATAATATTTCCAAATTCTCTGTCCTTGAAGAAAATTTCATCTCCGGGCTTAAATAGTGGTTTCCCTGCATTTTTACGACTTGATGGGTGTGTTTCTCGCGTCAATTTTAAATCTCTACATCAGTGGAAATGTGGCCCTTTTTGGTTGGACGTGGCTGGCAATGGGCAATCTAAAATTTTTTGGATCGTTTTAACCCAAAACTTGTGCACATGAAGGAATGGCACTCGTTTGAAGACTCACCTTTTTGTTTGGCCTTGGAGTTACACTAGGAGGACACGTGGAGAATTCGTTGTTTTTCTCGGACTTAGAATTTTTTTCATGCGGGCAATTGATATAGTTTTGGCAAGCCATGGACACATGGTGGGTTGGCGATCATTTGAGGATCTTCCTCAGGGTCCCACCTTAGAAATTGTGACAGAGGGATAGGTGGAGGCTTTCATCGGCTTTTCTAGGGACTTAAAAAAATTTTAAAAAATTTCTAAGGCTTAGGACACATGGTGAGCCCACACTCATTCAGGGTCTTGACTTTTGGGGACCATCTTGAAGTTGTGCCATAAAGACACGTGGAGGTTTCCGTCAGGTCTTTGATAGCAAGGAGATGTATTCTATTCAATGTGTTTTTAAAACAAGAGAGCAGAGCCATATAAAGGCTGCAGAAGAAGAAGAACAGTTATAATTGTCCATCAACTAACAACAATGTATTAAATATTAAACTAAACTAATGCTAACATTCCCTCCTTAATACATTGCTCTTACAAATGTACCCCCTAAACAAATCAAACTTCACTTTACCGAGAGGCTCTATGAGAATATCTACAACCTGAAAATCAATAGAGGCGATCTTTGGAGCTGAATTTGGTGGTTCAAAACCTTTTCATGAATGTAGTGACATTTAACCTCAATATGCTTTGTTCATTCATGAAAAAAGGATTCTTCACAAGCTTCAACACACCTTGATTGTCATAGTGAATGATGGGAGGTTTCTCTTTAGGAATCCCTATATCTACAAGAATGCGACGTAACCAAATCACTTCACACATAGCTCCTCGTGTGGCGTAGTATTCAGCCTCAGTGGATGAGAGAACAACAATAGTTTTCTTCTTACTAATCCATGAGATAGGTCCAGATCCGAGATGAAAAACATACCCTAAAGTGGATTTCCTGTCATCAACGGATCCTACATAGTCCGAGTCTGTATATCCCTGTAAGTAGAACTGAGTGTTCTTATAATACTCCAGACCAAAGTCAACTGTACCTCAGACATATCTTAACACATGCTTTGCTGCTATCCAATGACATTTCCTACCTCTCGCATAAATTTGGAGAGATAGCTCACTACAAAGAAAAGATCTTGCCTGGTATAAGTTAAGTAAATGAGACTCCCCACAAGCTACCTATAGTGAGTGCCATCTACCTGTTGTGAATCCTGGAATCTAGATAATTGCAAACATTTTTCCATAGGTGTGGACATTGGTTTACAATCTGACATTCCATACTTCTCCAGAGCGATTCTTGGCATATTTCATCCGGGAGACAAAGATACGATTCTTCTTCTCGTCATATTTCTAAGCCAAGATAGTAGTGAAGTAGCCCCAAATTGGTCATGTCGAAGGATTTCTTCAGATCATTCTTTACATCATCCACAAGATTGTCGAACTTCCTATCTACGTACAAAAATAGAATAACAATCTCTATTCCTATTTTCTTGATATACAAATTTGTATCTCAGGGGCTACAAGTGAATCCATGCTGCAATAGGTGATCATCAATTTTTATATACCATGCACTAGGTGCTTGTTTGAGTCCATAAGTTGACTTTATCAGATGACATACCTTGTGTGGTTGATGTTCATCTACAAACCCTTCAGGTTGGGCCATGTATACTTCTTCTTTGAGATCACCATTCGAAAAGCACTCTTGACATCCATCTACTAAAGTTTCAATCCATTTTGTGTTGCCAATGCACAAACAACTCGATGGTTTTGATCTTTGTAGTGGGTGCCCTTAAGTAGATACATGCTGTTATGCTGGACTACTTCTACCCAAAACAGATCCTCCAACTTGGCGGTGGAGAGCATACAACGAGCCATCTCCATGACAGTCTGTTGTGTCCCTTGAAATCCCATTCGTTGGGGTGTGTAGGGTATAGCCATATGTTGCTTGAATGTCATGCTCTGATATGCTAAGAACTTCTTTGATACAAAATCCCCATTGATCTGAGTGGAGGAGAAGGAGAGGCTTCCCATACTACCCGGTGGCTTCTTTGGTAAAGGTTTAGAAATTGGAAAATGTCTCACTCTTCTTTCGGAGGAAATATACCCACATTTTCGTGAGTAATCATCAATGATGAGCTGGAAGTATTCAAAACCTTGGAAGCTAGGGTGGGTCGAGATGCACTGGTCGGTGTGTACAACCCGAAGATGCTTCGGAGAATGATAAGATCTCTGTTTGAATAGACCTCTCGTGTTGTTTTCCCGTAAGACATCCCGAGCAAATAGGTAAGGAATGAGAGAGTGGAGGAAGCCCTCTTACCATTTCCTTGTTATTGAGTGATGTAGATCCCCGACGTAAAGATGACCATATCGAAGTGCCATAGTGTAGTGGACTTCGCCATTAAATCGAGAGAGAGCAATGCTAGATGAAGTGACCGCATCCAAAGTGCAAATAGATGGCCCTTCATAAATGCTCAAGTAATAACTAAGTCTCCCTAGGAAATGATGCAGACTTGACTCCTTTACTCGAACAAAGAATTCAACCCACATTCGATGATTAAGAAGTTGACTCACAGACAAGAGATTTGAGGTCAAACCTGGAACATATAGCACCTTCATGAGTGTATATCTTCGTTTCCTAAGAGGGATGATGACATCACCAATCCCCGCCGTAATATACTCCTTATTATCTGCGATGGTGATCTGATCTCTAGTGGGGCGGTAACTCAGGGTATGGAACAACTTATTATTGCTAGTCATGTGTTTGTTAGCACCCGAATCAATCAACTAAACACTCTCTGACGGCTGCGAAGTCTGCAAGACTAGGACAATGTCCGGATGAGTTGTGTCTAAAACCTCTTCATCGGAGGAGGCATCCTGCTGAGCAGCAATATGACCCTTCTGCCTCTGATTACAAGCACACCATTGGGATTTGGAATATCCTTGGCCGTAAGTGCTCTCTTCACAAGAGTTGCCATGTTGGAAACCATTGTAATAATAGTTCACAGTCATGTGCGTATTCGTGGAGCAAATGTGGCACCATTGATCTGCCTTGTTGTACTACTACTACTCGGGGTGGCCACCGGTAGCCACCGAAAGGTGCTATTGTGGATGTTGCTTTTGATTCTAGTGGATTAGACTTTGCCCTTTCCGAGGCTTGTTGCTATGCTTTTGCCTTGTGATGAGAGCCTTGTCTTCGAAGGCTTCTTGAACATTCTGAATGGCTTCTTCCTGCTAGAGATAATTCACCAGTTTGAAAAACTCACCTCATGTTGAGTGATGGTCAACATGGTGATTAGTGTTCGAAACCGGGAAGGAAGAGCTCGCAAGGTGAGTGGGACTAGCAACTTGTCGTCCACCGGTTCACCGAGAGCAAAAACTTTTGTGCGTAACTCGGCCACAAGCCGCAAGAAGGCTTTAACTGATTCGCCATCATGCATACTCATTGTGTGAAGCTTTGTGTGAAGATGTAGCATCGTCCTCAGATTCTTGGCTTCATAGATGGTACACAACATGGCCCATGCCGTAGGAAGTTGTTACTTCCCGAATGTGAGGTTGAAGCTCATGTAAAGGCTCAAAGTGATAAGCATTAATGCTTTTGCATCGGCATTTTCATACTTAGCCAATACATCACCATCCGGGGAGGGGCATCCGTGCTAAACAATCCCCCAAAGATCTTCAAACCGAAGAATCATTCGCATCTTGGTTTTCCATGTGGAAAAATTTGGCCCTTTCAAGAGTTGGGCATCGGATAGCAGTATTTTTGGAGCATACATTGTTGGGTGTTGCACACTATACTTGTCGATTTAGGATTCTGATCAACGTAGGATTATTCTCTACTTCAGATATGCAGCCAAATGCTAGACAAAAATGATCACAATGCACACCATATCCACATGTTCAAATGCCAACAATCAACAGGTCTTCAAATCACCACGCAATTCTTCTTTCACAAAAAAGAAATACTGCCATGTTTCGATTTCAGGAAAAATACAAAGAATAACTTTTTCTTTGCTTCCAACGTAACAATAGATCACTGCACACTAACATCCACTTCTCCAAAGAAATGTCCAGTCAACTTTCCACGTAGAAATGGAGTTGTGATTTCTCCTTCAGGTAGGTCTCCTATACACAGGTCGTCAATCACTAGATAAAATTCCACGCAGGCCCTCCCCGTGTGCTCGGAGTTTGGTCACTAGCCACGCTTTACCGCTTCACAAACCACGATTTTGATGTTTGCAAGATTGCCCTTTGAGTTGCTTGCTGGCCCACATTTTTCTCTCCAGACCCCATTTTTGTGATTTTGTCCACAACAAGTGCCAACGATGCCCACGTTTTCTCGAAATGGAAGTCTGTCCTAGATCTCACGTGTATTCCTCCAATGCGCTGGACTTGTAGGAGTTCCACGCAAACTACATATCAGTTTCCAATGTTGGAACAACAAAATAGGTCATCAAACCTCCACACACAACATATGATCTTTACAGGCTCTAATACCAATGATAGCATGAGATGCATTCTATTCAATGTGTTTTTCAAACAAGAGAGTAGAGCCATATAAAGGTCAGGAAGAAGAAGAATGTATTATAATCATTCAGTCAACTAACAACAATGTATTAAATATTAAACTAAACTAATGTTAATAGTCATCCTTCCTTAGACTTTTTAGCAACTTCCTAAAGCTCCTGAGACATGTGGAGGGACTGCGCATGCATGTTTGGGGTCCGGCCCTTGGGTTTTATTTTGAAGAAGCACCGTAAGGACAATTGGAGGCTTCCACTTGACTCGCCTTTGCTTGGACTTCTCAATGGCCAAAGAATACTTGTCTCGGACCTTAGACACATGGCACCTTCCGCTGGAATCTCAATATTTTTAGCAAACTCTACTAGACTAAGACACATTGTGAGCCTATGCTCATTTAGGGTCTCTACTTTTAGGGACCATCTCAAGATGCGCCATTGAGATGTGTGGCGGTTTGAAAAGTCAAAAGGTGGGGAGGCAGGCCATCGGAGGAAACTTGGATTTTTTTCCCCTTAGTGTCAAAAAGACTAAAATCATCAAAATGACCCACAAACCCGACAGAGAATAGTCAAAATTTGCTTCAGTCAATGGTGGAGGTGCGGAATTTTGGGGGAAATTTGGAAAATTTTCCTTTTGTGGAGAAAGGGGTTAAAAGTGTAAAAAGGAAGCACGGTTCCACTGGGACCCACATTAGAAACTAAAAGCGAAAGGGCGGAGCTATGGGGAAAATTTGGAAAATTTTCCTTTTTCCAAAAAAGAGGTAGAATAGCATAATTTAGCCACGGTTCCTTTGGGACCCACATTGGGACACGTGTCAAGCCCATTTTTCAAAGGTAGAGGGGTGGAGAAAATTGATAAATTTTGTAATTTTTCCAGAAGGTGTAAAAAGTAAAAAGGAACCCCGTGCCTTTCTTAACTTGGATCTCCCACATGGAAGGTCTAGATTCAAAAGAGAGATCAACGACAACTGTGTATCTGTATCTGATTTTCTGCCATTTCTGCTCCAAAGCTCCTAGGGATGTAAATTTTTATAGTTTTTAATCATTTCTTGGAGTCTCCTACACACCAAATGAAGAGGAACATTAATTTGGTATCTTGGTTTGGTGGGGAGGGTCTAAAACGTCTTTCACCATTAAAGATGTAATTTGACTATCGGATTTGACTTGATCTTTCTTTCCTTGGCACGCAAGAGACCTGTTGATATCTTGGTTTGGTGGGAAAAATCTGAAAATTTCTTTTACCATTAAGATGTGATCCACTTATCAAGCGTCGATCTAATTTTCTAGTTTTTCATTTCTTGGCACGCAAAGAACTAGATTTGAAAGATTGGAGGAGGAAGTAGTTGGCGCACGAGATGAAGAACGACTTACTAGGTGAAGAGTTGAATGTTGGAAATATTTGGAGAGATTTTCCCTCTACACACTTGACAATGTTTTTGCAAATTCAATTCTGGGAGTCATGATCAAGGTCGTAACATGCAATGGTGCTTTGAATGTTTGTAGTTTTGGGGGAAAACTCTGTTGTAAATGAAGTGTTATAAATTGCATGAATTTTTCATGCAAATGGTTGGAGTGTTAGAGGTCGGAGCTAATTCCTGAGAGAAAAAGTTTGAAAGAGCCCATCTTTTTTGAGAGTCTATCTAAGGAACTCTGTTTATTTATTTTGTGTTAAATTTTATCATGTCAAGGTTGTTGCAAGTGTACAACCATTGAAAAGCTATGAGATTGTTCTAGAAACTTTACTCTGCTGATAAATTTAATAAAATTTGAGTAAATTTGTGTTTGATTTTGAGGAAAATTTTGTCTGCTTCATTTCTGAATTTCTGCAAATAGTTTCTTGTTCCCATTGCAATCTTACACTGAAATCTCTTTGAATCACACAAGATCTAAGCTTTTGATAGTTTGGTGGCACTTGCAATTTCATTTATCAGAAGAGATTTCATTTGATAGTGAAATAAACAATTTTAAAATCATTTTACTCCTAGCATGATGATTAAGATTGTTTGTTATCCTTTGAGGGTATCTTAGGCATGATAAAACAAAGGTTGATAGTGTTTAATTAATTCTTTCAATTTGAGCCTTCATTTTGGATCCTTAAATTTTGTGTGAAAATGTGTTGATCTGGGCCTCCATTGAAGCACACCTTCTGGTTAAAGGAACATTCTAGCTGTTCTAAAGCATTCTGTTGGTCAAGCCTTCCATTTTTGTAAAAGCTCTCAAAGATCTGGCGAGTCAAAATCCACTCTGCCTCACCTCCCACCAAAATTCATTTAAAAACAACTACACATACCCAAATAAAGTTTTTTAAGTGATCTCATGCCATAAATATATAGTGTTGGGGATAGAGGTCTAGTTTTACTCTCCTTTCATGACTACTCCCAGAATTTATACACCACTGCAACTAGTGTGATCCATGTTTAGTTCCGTGTTTGATCCAAATAGGAAAAAAGGATATAGAATGCATTGTGATTACTAGATGTTTTTACCTATACTGTGAAAAATAATCTGTAATGTGTTGTCAACTGTGTTTATATGAGAGTGTAACTACCCCTAGTCATAGACATCCAAGAAAGGTCAAGAGTTCCCAGGTGCTAGTTTCTATATTTGGGATGTAGTGCCCACTCCTCTTCGACACCTATTTTTTAAATAATCATGATTAATAGCTACTTAGAGACATGGACATTATTATGATATTTTGGATAGCCTATTATTTGACATTATGCACATTATGATTATTAGTGTGTTTGTGACTCTTATTATGGACTGTATGGATTCCTAGCGGGCATTAATAGATATTATAGTACATGATGATGATTTAGTGTTATTTTGTTATATGCTGACATCTTGGACTCTTGGCAGTGGCGATTATGTTTAGATGATTGGACTAACCTAGTGTGTACATTGATGCTATAGTTTATTAATAATATGATGATAATGAGTGATCATTAGTAGGTTGTCGAATGCATCTAAGTAGGTTTAAATTTGTAGTAAGTATGTGAATTACATGGTTATCGTAAAATATGAATTGTGATAGATGGTTATGCTTAGGCATAGGGTGATATTAAATGTTAATGGATATGGTAAAATTGTGATAATTAGTAATTGTGAATGATTAATTTAGAATAGAATTGCTTAACCATGATAATGATGCAACTATGTCGTATGATGATCTTATATGATAGATGATATACGTGTTTTAATTTCTTAACGTATTGATATGGCCTTGAGGCAAAAGGTGGTATTATCTTGGTTGTTTGCAGGAACAAAATCACAATAAACAAAGGAGGGACTAAGAAGACTAACCATGAAGGAATGTCGTGTGTTTACAACATGGTCAACTTGGCAACCATTGTGTGTGTGTGTGTCTCATCATGTTTCTTATCGTTTGTTAGGAGGGCCCTAAGGGGGAGCAACCTCATAAGTTACCATGGGTGTAAATGTTGTTTTTCCTTTCTATTTATTTGTCTTAGTTTATGTTGTGATTTTATTAATTTCTAATGTTCTTGTGTTTATTAATGTACCCTTGATTAAGAAAGTAATTTTGTGTTTTATGTTAATTGGATGATGTGGCATATGGGGGAAATGATTGTGTGGGATATACCTTATTTTCCTTATCCTTTTTATTGTATTTCATTTCAACCTTGATTTGTGTGCCCATCCCCATCTCCAAAACTCGGATTTGGGCTTTGAGACCATATTTGGAGACTTATGAGACATGTTGTACTTGTCCCACCTTCCTTAATTTTTTTGTCCAACCTAACCTATGGTATGAGGGGTCAAATTTATCCCTAATCATGTGATTTTGAGGGAAAATAGGCCATTAATGCCACCTCTTTCTTAATTCCATAAATTTGAAATATTTAAATGTGGAATGAGGATTTTGTATGGGAAGGAATGTGTCATATATCACCTTCTTCATTTATGGGACCTTGGTTTGTGTGTTGGGTTGTCAAGGTGGATTGAGGGGAAATGAGTTAGCATCCTACATGGAGCCACATCACCATCCTCTCCACCAAATTCTATTTATTGGAGTCTTTTAGTTATTTTAGAGGTTACTTTCTTGGAGATTGTTTTGGGGGAGCTTGCATGGGAGTTGTTTAGATTGTGGAAAGAAATTGGAGCTTGGATGCTTGAAGGTTGAAGGAGATCTATGGAAAGGTAGGATCTAAACTTGGTATTTTGGTTTTCTTATTTGTGAATGGAGTTGTGAAGTGTATGAATGCATGTGTTTTTGTATGGGTTTGGGTAGAATTAGCCATAGGATGGTGTAGGGAGATGGAAATGGGGCCAATGTGGAGGTAAAAAGGAGTGTGTGAGGTCTTGTAGAGGGTGTGTGGGAAGGGTAATCCACCTATGAGGAGATATAAGGAAATCTATATTATTGTGTATTCTTAAAAATAGAGAGTTAAGGAGTTTATGTGTGAGTATAATGCACTTGGAGGTTTTGAGTGGATCCCTATTCAACTTGGGAGGTATAAGGAAATGGCCACCATGTTTTCCTTCTCCTTTGGCTCAACATTTTGGGTCTGTTTGTTTTTGTATGTTGCATATTTTTCAATTGCTTTGTTGTTGTGTGTGTTGTAGTTTTATTGTGTGTGTGTATGTGTTGTTGAAGTCAATTTTCTGAGGCTTCCATGGCTGTGAAACCCCTCATTCCTTCTTGGTTGAAGCTCGGGGGCCAATGAGAAGGTTAGCTTCACCTTCTCATTGGATTAAGGCTGGGAGGTGAGTGTTTCCTAGCTCCCTACCCTTTGTTGATGTGTTGGAGATGGAGAAAATGTGGATTTCATACTTATCTTGGTGTGTTAGAGCTGCGGGATGGAGTTAGGAAAAGTTTCAAAAACAATTGTCATGTTGTCTCCACCTTTAGTTAGAGGGCTTATAAACTTGGATTTCATTTTCAATTCTCCTTATAAATAAATGTAATTAAGGCTATTATGAATTTTTATTTATGAAGTATAGAGGGTTGAAGAAGGATAAAAAGTTTTCATTTTATTTTATTTTAAAATCTACTTCATAATGCAAATATGTAACTTATTTGAAGGTTTATAATATATTTTAAATTTGCCTCATATTGTAGGCTTAAATCTGAAAATGGTTCTCCCTAAATTGTAAATATGTAGAGATATATATTTACTCTCTTTTGAATGTTGTTTAAAGGAAATGGAAATTTGTTTTGGGATACAAGTCTCCTTCAATTAAAATGAAAATCCTTGAATTAATTTTATTGTTGTGAATGGTGGGATATTTGATTTACAATGTATATTTGCCCTATGATTTTCTTTTATAACAGATTTCAGAATTAGAGTATCATTGTATGCTTGTATTGTGATGAAATATTTCCATTTTAAATCAAAGTAAATAAATTTGTTTCCATTGTAATGCTTCTTATGGAATTAAATGCAAGCAAACATATGTATGTAGACACACACACACACACACACACACACACACACACACACACACACACACACACACACACACACACACACACACACACACACACACACACACACACACACACTTATTCATTCATATAAAAATATGTTTTATTTCTACCTATGTATTCTTTTACATTATATCAAAGTAAGGTTGAATAAGATTTTAAAACAATATACATACACAATATTAAAATGAAAAGGGAATCGATTTTGTTTATATTGTATAGTTATTAAAATAAATTAAAAAACAATGTCTTTGAGAGGGAAAGAGGGGGCTGAACCCTCTTGCACCCCCACACGCCTTGCATTGTTGGCGAGTGTTGTAGCATTTCCACACCACTACGTGTGGTGCCGCGATAGGCCCACATGGTCTCATGAAACCCTTGCTGCATGCGCAACCATATAGGTTTATGACCTCGCATATATATAAAATAAGTTTGATACATCCTCAGAACAATAAAAAACTTTACTGTAAATAAAATAACCACAACAAAGAGATCCTGGTAAATAAACTAGTAAACAAATTTGTAGATTATCAAACCCTAGGAGGGAGTATAAAACATATATAAGAAAATAAGGGAGAATTTTCCCCATTGCAAAAATACGGATCAAAACACTAGAGCCATAGCTCTCCACATCTTCCATGGCCTACATCTTCTCCTCCATTGCAAACCAACCTATGCAAATGGAGGAACATTAGGGAAAACAAAGTAAATAAAATAAAACTTAAGAGAAATTAGGGCTTCTTTTAGAATACTTATGATCTAGGGTGAGGATTAAATTGATTGTATGGCTCAGATTTAATCCCCACATCTTTAATTGATGGGAAACAATTATTTTAATAAAGTATGGGGAAATTTAATTAAAAGGAACCCTAGGGATTCATTCATGAGTAATAGTGAGCTTAGGTTATATTAGGATATTTTAATTAAGGGTAAATAAATAAATGTTGTGCATGGGTGTTTTTATTATCTTACTTAAGGGGATTAAAATGAATAAATTTAAATGAGTGGCATGGGTATTATTTGTTTAGGAAATGAATTAAAACTCACTTAGATAATACTTTTAATAAATTTAATAGGAATTTAAGTGGGTGAAACTAACGAGGTTAAGTTAGAAAATATTTGAAATTAAATTTGATTTAATTTAATATGAACTTAAGGAAAGAAATTAAATAAAATTAATTTAGGGATAAATTAAACCATAATAATTCTAGGTAATAAAATAATATTATTTAAATAAGGGGATGTATTAAATAAATGAAGCGGTGCTTGAATCAACACAACATAGTTATGTTTTATATATAAAAAAATCTGCAATTTTTCTAATTAATGTGATGTAGTTTTGGTGTGGTTTGACGTTCGAAATGCGAGCATCGCACTTTGGTATCAGAGTTGTGGGTTAAAAAATTGGACATTAGGAAAACATGGAAGCACAACAAACCACTTAGCGTAACTTTAAACTTTGGACACATAACATTGTTGATAACTTAAAAACATAGGAACTTAGTAAACTAAAACACACCTAAATAATGATGGACTAACTCCCGCCTTGTTCTATGAAGGAGGTGCGGATCAGACGAGGGATTCTTACACATTGAGTTAGAAGGGCCTTACCATGATCAGGAAGTCACTGTCATAATAACACATAATGCACAAACCTTACAGAAGGTCAATGTCACTATACCCGGAGGTTCACTTGGGGGATGACCTAGCTAGCGTGAGAGGGAGCCATCACAGGAGGCTCAGGACTCTCCACGAAACAATGAGGAGAAGAGGGCATAGAACTCCCATGTGGAGGTAGATAGACAAGACTCATCACAGAGAGAGCAGAGAGATAGGACTGTGAGATAGAGGGAGAGATCTAAGAGCCCTAGGAAGAGAGATGGCTATGAGGAGAGACCCATGGGCAGATAGATGTCAGCGATCACCCACATTGGTGAGATAATGAATATTCATCTACCTCAATTCATCGGAGACACAGAGGGTTCCAAGACGAGGCCTAGCTAGTTAGCTTGAGCAGATGCTTCAAGCTATGCCCATGCACTAGTAACACGAATGCTCATGTTTCTATACATCTTCTGAGGGATGGGGCCGGAGTATGGTTGAGGACAGAGGAGAAGAATCTCTACCTAGATTCAAAGACCATGACATGGGAGATCTTTGAGGAGTGATTCTAGAGTAGATATCTATCTAGGTGGTTTCTTTTAGTAGCAGATTGATGAGTTCCATGATCTGTGACTATTGAGTATGAAAGTGACAGAGTATATTTTTGGACTTACTATAGTATGTCGACAATATATAGGATGAGTAGGTCAAGGTTCACAAGTTCAGCAGGGGCCTAAATTTTTATCTCGGAGGGGCGGTGTGCATACACTGTCCACAGACTCCAGATGAGGCCATTAAGAAAGCCTATATTACGGAGGAGAACAAGGAGAAGACATAAAAGGTGAGAAAATGAGTGAGGAGCCGCATACATTAGATGCACAAAATGCAATCAAAGGGGGAAACTCCTCCTCCTCATTGTGGACATGGATCCACACAGTCCTCCTTTCAGCCACATCAGTATCCATAGCATTAGTAGTAGACCCGCCCACCAATCAGGACTCTACCGAGATATGATTCTCAGAGAGGGTGAACTATGAAGCCTCCAGCTAGAGGACCTATTAGGAAACATGTACCACATAGAGGTCAGTCAGTCGGAGCTCATCCAAAACAACCACAACATTCTAGAGCAGGGTTGATAGGGTCTACAATGTGGACTACTAGAGCATAAATATGAGTCTCCTCTCACTGAAGGGGACCTGGTAGTTGTTATGGATGCAGTGCATATGGGCACCATTAGAGATATTATCCACAAAACCCAAGTAACAAGGGCAAGGCCGCTATTTATGACCCAATGGTTTGAGATATGGCACAAAGTCACAAGATCTATGCAAAAGTCAAGAACCACTAGGGAAAGCACCAAATCACTGTGATCGATACCTCATGTACCATTGGTGGTATTCCTATCTCTATCTTATTTGATTTAGGTTCTTCTCATTCTTTCATTTCCCCATCTTTAGTAGAGCGATGTAGGCTGGTGGAAGTTAGGTAGGGTTGTAGTTGGGATCTAGAGATGGATTCTAGAGACAAGCTCACAGTTGAATCCTTAGTCAAGGAGGATGTGGTAGACCTAGGACCCTTCACCATGACCTTGGAATTTTCATTCTCCCCTTGGGATCTTATGGGAATATTTTTGGTATGGATTGTATTTCAATGGAAAATACTAGAGTGGATTTCTACAGTATGGTGATTTCTTGTGTAGATGATTTGGGAGTTGATTCATTGATTATTGGGGTTAGAAGGCCTATTTCCATTTGCACTATATCCACTATGCATCTTAAGCGGTGTGCGTGTAGAGGATGCTAGTTATATGCCATTACATTCAGTGAAAGATCATGAGGATGAGACTAGTGGGCCTTCACTTGATGATCATCACATTTTGTGGGATTTTTATATGTGTTTCCTGGTGCGTTACCTTTCCTACCTTCCCCACGTGAGATATATTTCCATATAGACTTGGTTTTAGGAGAAGATCCTATCTCATGTGCGATTTATAGGATGACTACCCCTGAGCTTTGTGAGCTCAAGTTACAATTGAAGGGCCTCCTTGAGAAGGGCCTAATCCATCCTAGTGTATCTCCTTGGGGTGCATTGATGATTTTTGTGAAGAAGAAGGATGGATCCATGAGATTGTGCATTAATTACAGGAAACTGAAAAAAGTAACGATTAAGAATCGTTACCCTTTTCCACACATTGATGATTTTTTTGATAAAACAAAGGGGGCTACTGTGTTTTCAAGATAGAACTTAGCTCAGGGTATCATCAGTCGAGGTTTGTGAAGGAAGATATCCATAAGATAACCTTTTATACTAGATACGGTCATTATGAGTTCATAGTTTTTCCATTTGGACTGACGAATGCCCCCATAATGTTCATGAGTTTTATGAATAGGGTATTCAGGATGTTCTTGGACTGTTTTCTACTCATATTCATGGATGACATATTGATATACTCACGCACACATGAGAAACATGAGGAGCACCTTCAAAATTTCTACAGTATCTTCGAGAACAACAACTATATGTGAACCTAGATAAGTGTGTGTTCTTTCAAAAAGAGGTTCAGTATCTAGGTCACATCATTTCTGGGGAAGGTATCACTATCAATCCTTCCAAGATTCGAGCTATCATTGATTGGCCTGTACTGAAAAATGTGAGCAAGGTACGCAGTTTTATGGGAGTAACAGGATATTACGGGAGGTTTGTGCAATAATTATAATGCATTTCTCATCATATCACTTCCTTGCAGTAGAAAGGGAAGAAGTTTGAATGGTCAGACAGATGTGAGCATGGCTTAAAAACCCTAAAGGAATTCCTTATTACAGTACCTATCCTAGCAATACCGGATCCTTAGAGGAACTTCTTTGTTTGTACGAATGCTTCATTAGCAGGGATATGAGGACTACTGATGCAGGGTGACTGCAATATCACATTTGAGTCTTGAAAACTCAAGGCTTATGATCTTAATCACCCAAATCATGACCTTGAGCTTGCATAAGTGTGCATACATTAGTACAATGGTGTCACTTTCTTTTGGGCAGGAGGTTCACACTTAGGACAGACCATTTGAGCCTATGACACCTTTTCACACATCCCAATATCAATGCCCATCAACGGCATTAGATGGAGCTCTTGTGCGAGTATGATATGGATATTGAGCATGTGAAGGGGAAGGAGAATGTGGTAGTAGACACCTTGAGTTGATGAAGACACCTTGTCATGGCTACAACAATGAGTACAGATTTGAGGAAAAAGATCTTACAATGACTTGCACTTGACAGGTTCTATCTTTCGGCTAGGGCAGATATTGAGTCACACAGACCCCTTAAGGGGAAGTTCGAGGGAATATCATAAGATTCATATGGACTTATTAGACATAGGGGTCAGATATATGTGCCTAAAGATGGAGGTTTATGATAGGACATTCTAGCAGAGGCTCATCTTATTCAGCCCATCCGGGGGAGAAGAAGATGCACGCTACACTGAGATAGTTATTTCATTGCAGAGGAATTTGGAGGGATATAGCTTGGTATGTGTCTCGGTGTTTAGAGTAATAAAAGGTGAATGTCGAGGATCAACATCCAACTGGCCTTCTTTATCCTCACGCTATACCAGAGTGGAAATGGGACACCATTTCCATGGACTTCTTTCTTAGGAAACCTATGTCAAGATATCACCATGACGTGATCATGGTCATGATGGATAAATTAAAAAAGTGGCTCATTTTTCTTCAGTTAAGACCACCTACATAGGAAGTGTAGTTGCATGTGTTTATTTGAATGAGATAGTGAGATTACATGGGATTCCATAGAAGATCATATGTGACCGCGACCCCTTATATAATTTTATCTGAATAACTCCCCTAGCCATTTGGATGAATTTTAATTTCACTGCTCACGATGATTTACATTTCATTTTGCGCACCCACACGATTGCTCATTTGGAACTTTGCATAGACTTTATTCCTTCCGACACACCTGCACCTTGTAATTCTTTTGGCGCCCCTCCACGATGCCTTCCAAATTGGGTAATTTCGGGCTTCCTTTCCCGTGTCCTTTTTATTTCGCCACCACGCACCCTTCCTCGCTTGGATATTCGTGCCATGCTTCCATACTTTTCTTTTGCAAGTATGTGTTATTTTATGTGACACGCGCACCTACACATGCACATTCTACTTGTTTTCCTCTCACATGTTCATCTCTGCCGCATGCCTCGCTTTCTTATCACCTTCTTTTCATGCACCCTTGATCGCCTTCTTGTTTCTTCCTTTAATTTTGCTCCCTTCTATTTCCCCTTTTACGCCTTCCTCTCACACACCCACTTTCTTCCCTTCTTCCAACAAGATCTATGCCAAAGGAAATGTTCAAGAAGACCAAAGCTCAAGTGAAAAAAGGAGAAAGGCTCGAAGTTTATGGACTTCACATTATTGGGGATCTTGGGGAAATGTGTAGTTGAAAAAATGAAGAAAGATAACCTGGTAAGTCAAAATCGATCCCAGAGCGAGTCGACACAAAGAAAGCAGAGTAGACTCACGGACAATGCCAAGTGTCCAACCATCACAACTTCAAGAGTGAAAGGAGGGGATAAAGTCTTGGAAGCCCGTAGGGTTTCCATATGGAGCTAACTACAAAGGTACCACCCAAAAGGGGTTTTGAAATTATATATAGTGGGGCCCTTTACTCACCAAAAGGAATGAAGCATCATGTTTACAAACAGTGCAAGTGTCGACACGTCACATTCCCAGGACCCTAAAAGGTAGTAAAAATCTTAAGAATGTGCAGGGATTCCACATGGATCTTGCATGGATAGACTCCAAATCCAAAGACAGGTTCCCAAACGAGTGCAAGATCTCCATGTGGTCAGAGCCTAAGAAAGTTGCATTGGCTGTTGAAAAGTTTAAACATGGGAAGAGTTAGTGGAAGCCTCCACATGCCTCATCAGTGCAACTTGGAAGGTAAAATCCAAAGGTAGGTCCCCAAATAAGCACATGACCTCCATGTGTCTAGGGTCCAATAATAAAGATGTCTCATGAAGCCCACTAAGAATTTTAAATGCTTAGATATTTTAAAATATTGTGAGAGCTCGCATGGAATGCCCGACCTTGACCTTCAAATGATCATAACTTTTGACTAGAAGCTTGGATTTGAGCAAGAGTGGGACTAAGTTATTAAAAATGAAAATATAGTCCGCCATTTTCAAGGTTGTCAAGCTTCTCACCTACCACCATAATGAAGTATGGGCTTCCTTTCTTTCCTAATAAGGAACAACACATGGAGGCATGGGTTTTTGCAGTGGAACCCATCATTGTTGCAGGTGAATTCAATGCTCTTTTGGGGTGGTTGAGACAGGTTTCAATTTTCTTCTCTCCTTTCTCCCTCATATTCTTCCTATATATTGTAAGGAGGGGCAATTTTATAAAGGTCGGTCATTTTTTCCTCTCCCACCCCCTCTCTCTTTCTTCCTTAGGGTTGAATGTGGAGCTTAAGCCTTCTCTCTTTCCTCTTTCCCACTAATGATGTATTGTGTGAACTCATGGAGTAATAAAATCTATTTTGTGATGCATTTTGTCCATCCTTTTCTTATTTTATTGTCTCTTCTTTCCTCTCATCATTGCAGGGTATAGTGTGCATATCTTTGATGCCTACTACATGTTTTGGGAGCTGTGTTTAATGGGTTTGAAGTGGTGTTGTGTGTGAAATTTATCTTTGGTCTGTGATGCATCTTGTCCATCCTCTCCATTTCTCACCTCTCTCCATTTCAGGAAATTGGATTTCAGATCAGCAACCTTCTTTTCTGGTGTATCATCGCTTTAGTGTAGGCTTTGTTTTCAAGCACTCTCTCTCCCTGGTCCTGTTGGTACCCAAATTGATTCTCCTCCGGCCGAGTAGCATCGCAGCTTTGACAGAAACTTAGAGGTAAGAAGAGCAAGTTGTGTGTCATTTTGTAGCCGGGGAAGAAATGTAGCTTTCTCTTTGTCACTCAAATGTGGAGAAATGGGTAGCAAACTTAAGAGGATTTGATATATCCTCACTACTTTATGGTTATGCCTTTGAACCAGGGTAAGAGGACCCTTTTTTAGCCTACTGTTTATGGATGAGATGGAGATGTCCTTCGTTGCAGAGTTATTGAGAAGACCTTGAAGAAAACATGATCAATACAAGAAAAATCTAACTCTCACGAGTTGTCACCCTAGATAATAGATATATTTTCTAAGCAAGGTTTAGGATTCTAAAGACAATGAAAACCTGATTGATTTGCATGTTTTGGTAATAGAAATTATGCATTTGTGCACACACACGACAAACAGAGGTAGTATGGGTATGATTTTTTTTTAAATGAATTTGGGTGGGAGGTGAGGCAGAGTGAACTTTGATTCACCAGATCTTTGATAAATTTTACAATAAATGGAAGGCTTGATCAACAGAATACTTCAAAACAAATAAAATGTCCCTTTAACCAAAATGGTGTGCTTTCAGTGAGGCCCTAGATCAACATGTTTTCACACAAACATTAAGGATCTAAAATGAAGGCTCAAATTGAAAAACTTAATTAAACACTATCAACCTCTATTTTATGATGCCTAAGATACCTTTAAAGGCTAAAAAATAATATTAATCATCATGCTAGGAGTAAAGTTATTTTAAACTTGTTTATTTCACTATCAAATGAAAGATCTTCTGATAAATGAAATTGCAAGTGCCACCAAACTATCACAAAGCTAAGATCTTGTGTGATTCATAGAGATTTCAATGTAAGATTGCAATGGGAACAAGAAAAATTGTTTGCAGACATTCATAAATAAAGCAGACACAACATTACTCAAAATTGACATAGATTTACTCAAATTTGATTAAATTTATCAACAGGGGAAAGTTTCTAGAACAATCTAAGAGCTTGTCAATGGTTGTACACTCATAACCACCTTGATATGATAAAATTTAACACAAAAGAAATAAATAGGTTCCTCAGGTAGTCTCTAAGTAAAGATGGGCTCTGTCAAACCTTTTCTCTTAGGAATTAGCTCCCGAACTATAACACTCCAACCGTTTGCATGAAAAATTCATGCAATTTATAATATTTCATTTACAATAGAGTTTTCCCCCAAAAATAGAAACATTCAAAGCACCATTGTGTGTTATGACCTTGATTGTGACTCCCAAAATCAAATTTGTAAAAAATTTGTCGGGTGTGTAAAGGGAAAATATTTCCAAAATTTCCAAAGATTCAATTCTTCACCCTAAGTCATTCTTCATCTCGAATGCCAAGTACGTCCTCCTCCAATCTGTCAAATATGGTTCTTTGCATGCCAAGGAAGGGAAAACTAGAAAATTAGATTGAGGCCAATAGTCAGATCACATCTTAATGGTTAAATATGTTTTTAGATTTTTCCCCACTAAACCAAGATATCAACAAGTCTATTGCGTGCGGAAAGAAATACCGAGTTTGGATCCAACAGTCAAATTACATCTTTAATGGTGAAAGATGTTTGTAGACCTTCCCCACCAAACCAGATATCAAATTAATTTTCCTCTTCATTTGTTTTGTAGGAGACTCCAAGAAATGATAAAAAAATCATAAAAATCACATCCCCGAAGGTTTGAAGAAGAAATGGCAGAAAATCGATACAAACGCACGCTTCCATCGATTTCCCTTTTGAATTTGACTGTCCCACATGGGAGATCCGAGTTAAGACAGCTCCGGAGGTTCCTTTTACATTTTATACCCCTTTGAAAAAGAATGAAAAATTTCTCAATTTTCTTTGCCCTCCGCCTTTGAAAAATGGGCTTGAAACGTATCCCAATGTGGGTCCCAAAGGAATCACAGCTCAATTATGCCATTTTACCTATTTTTGGAAAAAGAAAATTTTCCAAATTTTCCCCTAGAGTCTGCCTCCCCACCTTTTGAATTTTCAAATTGCCACACATCTCAATGGCACATCTTGAGATGGTCCCCAAAAGTACAGACTCCAAACAATCGTGGGCTCAACATTTGACTCGGTTTGGCAGAGTCTGCTAAAAGCTTGAGAATTCAGCGAAGACGCCATGTGTCTAAGGTCCGAGACAGTCTTCTTCGGTCATTGAAAAGTCCAAGCAAAAGGGAGAGTGAGCGGAAGCCTCCAAGTGTCCTCCTGGCATTTTTTCAAAATAAAACTCAAGGGCCGGTCCCCAAACATGCGCGGTCCCTCCACATGTCTTAGGCCTTTTAGGAAGTTGCTTGAAAAATATAAGGAAGGAAGACCCGACAAAAACCTCCACATGTCTTTATGGCACAACTTCAAAATGGTCCCCAAAAGTGGAGACCCTAAATGAGCGTGGGCTCACCACATGTCCCAGGCCTTAGAAAATTTCTTTAAAATTTTAAGTCCCTAGTGGAGATGAAGAAACATCCAACTATCCCTTTGTCTCATTTGTTAAGGTGGGACCTTGAGACAGATCTTCAAATGAGTTTCATCCCACCATGTCTCCATGGCCCACCAAAACTATATCATCTGCATGAAAAAAATTCTAAGTCTGAGAAAAGTAGTGGAATCCTCCACGTGTCCTCTCGACACAACTCTAAGGCCAAACAAAAAGGTGAGTCTTCAAGCGAGCGTCGTTCCTCCACGTGGACAAGTTTTGGGTTAAAATGATCCGAAATTTTTAAAGTTCCCGCTGATCTACATCAAACCAAAAAGGGACAGGTTTCCACTGATGCAGATGTTTAAAATTGACGGGAGAAACACACCCGTCAAGTCGTAAAAATGTAGGGAAACCATTGTTTGAGCTTGGAGATGAAATTTTCTTGTCACTCTCAAAGGTATTCCAGCATGTAGATCATTGCCTCAATCTCCTCTTGAGGACATCGCTCCAATAGCCGTAGGATCTAGGACCCCTAGGCCTCTCAAATCAAAGGAACATTCTACAACTAGCTCTCCTATTTTTAAACGACCTACTCATACTCATCAAGACACTATTCCACCTTGTTGATTTAAGCCCCCCCCTTGCATCACAGGTCCTCCTTTAAATAGGTGCTAACCTCTAGGGAAGCCCCTTCACATAAGTGCTCATCACATCCTCAGTATACTTCACATACGTGCTCATCACCTCCTAGGTCTCCTTTAAATAGGTGCTCATCACCTTCTAGGTCTACTTCACATAGGTCTTAACCACCTCTTTGATCACATAGGTTTCATTCACCGATACATTTTCACTCTCATACACCAGCAGTTTTAGATCATTGTCACATGTCTTTATATCATCAAACATCAGGTGGAGTACCCTTTCTCTTCACTCTCATCTGATATCTTACCTTTCATCACACACTTGGGGGAGCATAATACTTACTCCCCCCTCCTAATATCATCAATTATCTATAATTTTTACTATTACGTTATGTGCTTCATGATTCCTATTTCAAAGCATTCTTACACAACTTGAGACATACCTTGTATCATCATTACCCTATGGCGCACTCTAGTTCCATGGTTCATACTCGACTGTTGAGCGCCTAAAATATGAAATGAATGTCACCCCATTCACATTTCATGCCATGGTAGACTCTCACAAAATGAGTGTCTAATGTACTTTTACTTCTTTCATGATGGCTCCTCCGGCTTCATCCTCCACAAAAACCGTAAATGCAAAAACAATTCCCTAACCATTGCAGCCATGGTAGACTCTTCCTGGGCGGTGGATCTGTAAGGAGACATCCCTTCAGGCTACAAAATATTTTGGAGTTAGATCTATTAGTAAGGGCGGCTCTCCGATATCGTCCTTAACCATCATGCAAAAAAATTAGAAGAAGAAACATCTTGGATTGATCTTTACTTTCCCAAGCCACGTAACCATCCCTCCTTTGAGCCCTAAACCAAGCCCTAATTGACTTCACCATGGTGGCGGGAATCCTTTCCTCAACGATCCTATGAATCTAGATTTGAGATGGGGCACTAATGAAAGAGGATATTTATACAGATCTTTGTTGCATCTAGAGATTTCAACTGTGGAAAGAGATTTGGGGTTTAGATCTATCGAAATAGCATTTTTGATGACCCCATTCTCTCTTCCCCTTATATATTCCATGCTTCTACTCGCAATGTAGTTTTACACCATATTTTGTGGGAGGCTATTGATAATGGTTTGAACCGAGTTTTTAAGGTGCCTTCTTCCTAAGGGAACTCGACGTATCCTTCAAATATGTCTTGCGGGGTCAGTAAATCTATGACCTTTGCAGAAACTACCACAACCATCACATTCAAGGAGGAAGTTCTAGATTCTGAACGATTTTAGCAAGAGCACGCTTTGATTTTCTGCTTCAGTTTGTTATATTCCAGCTTACTAGATCTGCATGAATGGATCTCTAAACATTGGATTCCACTTCTTATGGGTAACCTAGATCTATATCCATGTGCTAAAGGGATTTTCATTGTTTGTTTTTCTTCAAAAACTGATAAAGATGATATAGCACGTAAATTATGGGTATGCAAATCACGCTACCTCATATCAAAACCATGGTTTCCCTCTTTTAACCCACTCACATAATCCTTTTCCCGTAAACCCATTTGGATCGACTACCTCATCTACCCATTCAATTTTGGAGCCATGATCTGGTTGACCTCCATAGGTAATGTTTTGGGCGTTACTCTTTTCATTGATTCCAAAACAACATATTACACCCACACAACATTTTCCAGATCCTTGTTGAACTTGACACCTCCAAAACCTTCCTGGAAACATTTGGATTAAAGTAAAAAAATGAACATGGATGAAACCACTTGATTATGAAGGTTTTCCCTTCAAAGTGCGAAGATGTTTTTCTCTTGGCCACACAGCCTCGAATTACTAGCTGGAAAACTGTAATACTGAGAGAAGCAATTAGTGGAAAAATGCCCTTCCCGAGCATTTGGTTTTTGATACCAAGAATGATTTGGTTTCAAATTTTTATTCGGATGTTGGATTCGAATCAGTTCCAGAACTTCCCACTAAACAAATTCTTGTTATTCGGAGCATAGAGAATACAAAAATTGCATTATCAGAGTGTAAAGCCATAAACAAAAATATCCTTCCTTTTCTAGTAGAAAATAGCAAATATATGCCGATTAAATCTCTTGACGTTATTCTCCCTATCAAGGAGGTTTCTTACGAGTGGAAGATGGCGAACAAAAATAAAAAATCCAATGGAAAGAATATTGTTTATCCCACCTAGCTTGGATGTGCAATTGTTTTGCTCTAGAATGGCAATTTATTTGCAGTTTTTTGTTGTTGTATGGCAGTTCTGTAGTTGTTTTGGTAATTTTCTAGGAAGTTGTTTAACTGTTGTTGCATTATCTTGTCACATTTAATCTTGATCACTTTTTGGACTATTTCATTGTAATATCTGGCTTTTGATCCTTTTTTGTAAAAGGGTATAGTCCCTCTAAAAAATATTTTCCAATAATAATAAAAACATTTCACGCTTTATGCTTCATGATATATACTTCTAACACACATTTTCAAACCATTTCATGGTGACACACTCGGGTTCTATAGTTTATTCTTGACTTCTCAGGGTGCATTTATAAATGAACCTCATTTCATACACTTCCGTTGGGGCATGCTGCTCCTTCAATCTTCACACTCATACATTACATCTACATATCTTGGTTGCACTTGATCTTGCTTTCTTATACTACTTACATGATGCGGCTTTGCTTACTATGCTAGTTAGATACTTAGTATATCATTATCTTTCTATATACACACGTGTTCACTTGGTCTTTTGGAGTGAATGCAGATCTCTTACCTATTTTTACACGTTGTAATGATGTTTGACATTGTACCTCTTACTGTCCCACTAAGCCTCCCGGGGCATCTACTTTCTCTCTATGACATAATACATTGGTTCTATTGTTACATGTCATTACAAGTTAGTTTGCCTTTCACCGATTTAAAGAGGCTTATGACATACTATTTATCTTTCTAACATGCTAACGGGTGCTTCATGTGCAACATTTGCCTTGCAGGACTATACACCACCATGGTTATCTGATACACTTTTCCTAACACTGTTTTCTATTGTCTGCTATTATTTGTGGGCTTTGACCTATGTCTTGTATGCTCATTGTATGATTTTGGCCACTTCAACCCTGATTATCTTTTGACATTGTGAGTGATGTCCCATGTTTGGAACCCTCTTTTCACGGTCCACTTTGTTTTCACACTTGATTTATTACATTATCTTCTATTGCATGTTTGTTACTTTGTCTACTAACACATGTTACTAGCCACTTTGTTTGCATGTGTCCTAGTTTCTACCATGCCCATTCCCTAGGTCCTCTCTTTTGGGTCGCACACTCCTACAGTCATCACATACACCCCAAACAAGGGGGACATACAATATTGGGTGAAAACATCACCCCTACAACACCTCAGAGCTACAATACATATCTACACAATACATGAACAACACATGAACACCCTCACAGAATGGCCTAGGATCTCACCTCTATTCTCAGACACTAGCATCAATCATCAAACAGTGGCGTCTTGGCACCTGTGTCCTCCATTGGGCACTAATGTCCTGGGGGCACATACACTCAGCTTATCAGATCAACACATTTCACATAAGTGTTCAGAGAAGTTCTACAGTTACAAGCACAATCCTTCAATTACAAAATGCATTCTATCTCTCTCAATCAGTATAACTCGGAAATAAATCGAACAATCAGGACAATAGGAACAAAATCGGGACACACCACCTGCAATGGTGCTTATTGGGAAAATTCAAAGAAGGAAAGAACAATAGACCTCTCTCCCCAACACTTTCTCTTTGCCGTGAGATCACCCAAAAAACTTTCACTTGGCATGAGATCACTCAAAAAGTCTCCATTAACGTGAGATCTCACAAAAAACTCGCATTTGGCATGACATTTTCCAAAAAACCCATTCTTCATAGCATTTCAGGACATCTCTCTATCCTTTATACTATTTCACATCAAGTGTACACTTTCCTTTTACTACTTTTTACACACTTTTACATACTTCTACATATTTTACGCAAATTTTCATATGCAGTAATTTAATTACTCTTTTTATCTTCTTTTGCAGGTCCATCCTTAATACGTAATAAGAAGAATTCATACATCAACAATACAAACACAACAACATGTACAAACAACGCATACGCTTCACCCCTTGGTTCACTTTTCTTTCCTAGTTTCCATGTTTCATTTCGCACTCGTTTCACGCTTCTCTCGACTCTTCAACAAATTGTTCACCATCACTCTCTACAGGAACAAAAGGTACGTATCTTCTAACTAATTTATGTTATCAATTATTTACTCAACAATATAAATTGGGGGAAAATGCAGACACAAAATTACGCACTTGGGTACATTTCTAGATCCTAAACACATACTAGCATTCATATGATTCCTAAGCAATAAAATTAGTAATTGATGACTGTCTTTGGCCTCTTTTCCGTGTTTGTGGTTTTCTATATGGTTTTACACTCCCTACAACCTAGTCGATATTTTATTTGTTAACCTTTTATGGCTTCAGACACCAACGCCCAATCATAATCTTTTGTTTTTCACAATACACAATCATTTGAAAAAAGTGGTATTAATGACACCCACATCCATATGGACAAGTATGATTACACCGTGTGTCAATGACACCCCACATCACCGATGTGCATTAGGTGCCCCATGTTAGATACAACCATCCTTAGTCTAAAATGGGAACACTTATAAGTATAATAAATCCTAAATTATATATTATGAGAACTTTGTTAATCAGGAGGCAATTTAAGGTGAAGGTCGTATAGGGGGGAAATGTGTTTGGTGTAATAATAACAATATTAGAAAATGAGGTTTCAACATGTTCAAACATGTGTGCGGCTTTGTTTGTCATAACATAAATAATAATTAAAGAAACATACAATTTATTTATTTTATTACAGCCAATTATAACTCATTTTCATGAAAAGCATCATTAATTTTGGAAAGCATATATAATTTGGAGAATCATTCAAGCAAGTGTGATAACTCTGGAGTAAAAGTGGAAGTATGTATTGATTAGATTAGAAGGCAATATTTTGTATTATATATGTAATGAAGTGGGTACAGAATTAATATATGTTACAAGTTTTCAGTATGGGAGAGACCAGCAATATTTGTTACTCTTTTTTATTGTGGGCGAAGAGAAGAGGTTTCCAATAAATATAATTTATGCGATTCTTCCTGTATCATCATGTATATATTATACAAGAGGTCCTCCTTTAACATATTCAGTGAAGGCGAGTGCGAGCAGGCCAAGCATAGCAAAACGGCCGTTCCAAATCTCTGCGGAGGACGACATGATATCCTGCGATTTGCTCTGTGCCGTCACACCCTTCAACATGGGTACCAAAGATGCAGCAGAAAACAAGAGCGTGCTTAGAAGAAACCAGGACACCCCAGTTCCACTGCTGAGCTGTGAAAACAGGTCTCTTCCACTCGCCACCTCCACCCCAATTGCAGACACAAATCCCACCATGGCCAGCCTTCCATTTATGGTTTCCGGTGCAGCGCCCGCGAACGAGAACACGTCACCAAGCTTCGTGCTCGTCTGGACTCCACAATATATTATGTCAGTCATCATATATTCATGAATGCAAAATTCTAAATCATTAATTAACTAATTTGGGCATTGATCTTAAATAAAGATATAACTTGCCTGCTCCTTGGGAATTTGGCTTCTCTTGTTTTCCTTCTGCCAAAGCAAATACACGTTAGGTAAGTAAAATTCACACTACACTAAACAATAATTATCAAGGAAAAGCGGAAAAGCATTAAACCTGTGCCATGCACTTGACATGCATACTGCGGTGTGGGACTCCAGCTCCCAAATAATTCCTTTGGATTGCACCAGTACAGTTGATGCCTCCATGCGCATGCGTTGTTATCATCGTCGAAGCAAGGGCCGCCATATTTAAAGCTGTAATCTAACAAACAAATATGATAGTATTAACAGATGCAAAGATTGCCTCTATAATTATGTTTCGACAGAGTATATTAATTGAGCGCGTCTTGATCAATATATAATTATATTAATGTTTGAATGCCAATATATAACAACATTGTTTGTTTCTTTATATAATCAGATGTTTGCCGCTTATGACCTTTGAATAGAGCGGCTCAATTTTGGTTGGGTGAAAACAGTGAGACGTGGTTACTCAATTCCCCGCACAGTTGGTAGCTGTTCGACTTGTGACTTGTTTCCTTTCTAAGCGTAAGTACATTTTCATTCTTAAACGACAGCACTTGTTAAACATTTGTCACTGTCTTCGTCCACCAGATTCGTTTCAATGCTCCCAATGCAACCGTATATAATATTGTAGCATCGTGTCCCTCGTCCCACCTGGTTGGATATTTTCATCCTTCGGATCTTTTACATCCAATTTTAGGCCAAAAATCTAATTTTGTGTTTATTAAGGTTTATTATTACAGGAGTAGCTTGTTATAATTTTAGTTTATGGACGAAACATAGTGGCCTCTCACCATTCCCATGAGTAAGTCCAGAGTCAAATCCACAAATGGCTAGTCTCTCATAACCTCTTGTTGCAGTACATACAAGTTGGGAGTCCAACCCACAATGTGAACAACCTAAAATAGTGGTTGAGGCCAAGTGAGCCAACCCCAGTGGCCTACATGTTTAATTGTATTCAATGGATAGTATATTACAAATTGTTATAGAAGTGTATTAATGTTATTATTTAATACACTTAAGATTTGTCTTAAGATTTGTTGAAACACATTAATGTTATTATTTCATTAATTTGTGATTGTGGAATGGAATGTCAAATTTAGCAAACATTAATATATGAAAATCATTTTTTGTCAATCTAATTAAACTCAACTTTATGGGAATACTCAATTATTTTTCATGCAAAAATAAATCTCGTTGACTACGTGGTAGTGATATAGTGACTTTGATGAGATAAGGTATTTTCCTCCCTATGATTGAAATTATTTTCACTAACCATTGAATTTCTAACTCCAAAACAAGGTCGTCAACTTGATGTCATACTTGTTGGCAAGATTTTATGTCACTTTGGTTTATTTGGTCTCTTCACGGGATGACCTGCATTATAAACATAAACAACATAAAAGTGTCAATGCATGCAATACAGGAAAATAGAGAGCGTATGAGAATGTTCAAGAAAAAATGCAAGTGGTGATACATGGAGAAAACACATGTTTAATTTTGATATGTATTTTTTTCAATTATTTTTATTTTTATGCGTTTTGGAAGATTCATGTGATTATAAATGTGCAATGCGGCGGTAAACACAATATGAGATGGTAAGTACGAACATGTTTATTTTTGCCCATTTAGGAGTGACTTGAACACCCTTAGGACGTTGTTAGACCTTGCAATCCGAACAGTTGATAGGGATAGATCTTTAAACTTCCTCCCTGTAATAGTAACCAATTTTTTTGACAACTTGGCCAAATGCTATGGAACCTATGCATACGGTGCTCATAAAATATGGAATTGTGATGAGACTTGTTTCTAGAATGCACGTTATTGCTAAGAATTGAAGTCGAAATGTCCCAAAGGTAATACCAAAGAGTAGGGAGTGGATCACTATATTGTGTTTTGTCAATGCAACATGTTTGTCAATCCCATGATTTTATTTGTTCAATGGAAAGAGAATGGTAAAGAATTATATTAAAAATTGTGAACCCGGAGCATGCATGGTTGCACATCCAAATGCATGGATGACAAAGGAATTGTTTTAAATTTTCTATGTCATTTTGCACTTTCAATACCAGGAGGCGTTTCTCAAAATAATAGACACCTATTAATATTTGATGGCCACAGAAACCATGTAGCATTACAAACTATGGAGGAGGCCAACAAATTGGGCATTGACTTGATAACACTACCAACACATACTAGTCTTAAGTTATAACCTCTTGACGTGAGTGTGTTCATCCCTTTCAAGACATATTTTAGAGTTTAGAGGACCAAATGGATGACAGAGAACAGATGTGCAAATGTGGAAAGGAATGACTTTGTTGTGGATGACAGAGAACATATGTGCAAATGTGGAAAGGAATGACTTTGTTGAGCTTGTAAGTAGAGCCTTAAAAAGGCACTAACACCATCTAACATAATCACAAGTTTCAAAAGAACTGGTATTTGGCCATTGAATTATGATTCTCTCGTAAATGATATGGAAGGTGAGGAATATGTTGATGTTGTCACAAACATTTTTAGCCTTTGTTAAAGAATAAATTCATAATTAAATAATAGTGAAGAGGTGGTACTGAAACTCAATTCATGCAAAATATTGACTCAAGAGATGATATGGAAGTAACTGCAACACATGGAGTGGAGCTAAATGGTGCTCTTGGAAACCCAAGTAACATCATTAACAATAATGAAGGGTCTATAGATTTTCTAAGTAACAATGATATGTCCTTGCCAAGTCAAGTTAACCCACCATAATGGTTAGAGTATGTCATGAAAAACATGGGTTACAAGCTACCTTTTAGCACAGAAGATCAAAGCTTGAATCTTTCTTCCTTTCGTGAAGGACTAGAACAACAAGAGATAATTCATTACTATGCAGATGTTGGAGATGAGGATGAACAAGATGGAGTCAAATTTGAAGAGGATGCTCAAGAAAATGAAATAAACTCATAAGTTAGGCAACATGAACCTCAAGTCCCTGAAGAGACTCAAATCCAAGATGGACATGGTAAGTTACTTTCTCAATTTTTGTGACTTCCAAGGGAGATCATAAACAAAAAGAGATTCAAATATTCATATGGTTCTATTAGGCTAAGTAGGCATTCACATATTTTGATTGCACATGAATACAAGGAGCTATTGGTTGATACGGAAAGAAAGAATGAGGAACAAGAAAAACTAAAGTTAAGGAAAAAAATAATTGGCACAAGAAAAAAATTCTTCTAGACTTATAGCAAAAGAAAATAAATTGCAAGAGAAGCTTGAAAGAGACAGAGAGAAGTAGGCTAAGGAGCAACAAAAATAGATTGAGAAGGCATAGAAGCAACAAAGGAAAGAGAACTTTAAAAGAGGGAGAGGGAAATTACAAATAAAATAAGGGAATACGAAAAGAGGATACATGTAAGTTCTCCAACAGATCGTGAAAACCAAAGGATTTATCAAAATATGCTAAATATTTAAATTCCATGTTATGGTCAAATTGGAACACCTCCATCACTTATGAATAAATTTTGTACAGTTCCATCTTGGTATGTATCACCTCATTTACTTCGTACAAGTTTAACCACTCCTAGTAGTTCATTTCCAACACCACCATGTTTGCAGGCTTCAACAGGGAAACCAACTCCTTTATCAACAGAGGGGGAAAATCCCTTATCAACTAGACAACCAAATCCTTTCTCACAGGAGGATGAGATCCTTTATCAGTTGGGAAACCAAAAGCTCTATCAAAAGGGGGAAATTGAACTTTGTATCGCCAAGAAAATAATAACCAACAATAATATTAAAAGAGGGCAATGTTACTTATACTACCTAAGATATTGATCATGTGTTCATAATCACGGTTTATCACCCCATATGATGACAGAATTTTTCTAGATACACCATTTCGCTAGATGTATTCGCTGGAGTCTTCCTAATTAGTTTTTAAAGTTATGTTTGCAATACAAATTTTACGAATGTAATCAAAATACTTTCCAATTTTTATGTATACAATTAAACGTATGCTAATATAACAGTATGATGATGCTCTACAATTTACACCATGTTTTCTATTTTTCAAATTATTTTAAGTATTGTGAGTTCCTTCAACTGCATACATTCAACTAAATACATGAGAAAGATGTAACACTATGAAGCTTCAATCATGTAGGTTCATCTACAACTACATTATTCTATAATTCTGTAAATAACACAATAGAAGAGGACTGGAGATAGAGAGCATGAAGCCAAATTGAGATTATATTGCTTGAGATATTAAGCAATTCAAAGGGATTCCTAGAAATTTTGACCAAAAACCGATCACACAAAATTCTAAACTCAAGCCCATAACGCCTTGGATACCAAGATCCTATATAGCCCAACCAATAAAAAATGATTTTTAATAAATAATGGTCGCCTCCATTACAATTATAATTTTTTAATAGAGAAGGGAAACATTGAATCAGATGTGCTAAAAATGGATATGCCTAAAACATTTCCAAGGATGCAGACTAGGAAGAGAAGGAACCAAAACTAGGACTAGGCCACCCTAGAAGAGAACAATGTTACCCACAACACAAAAATATAGGTAAAAATTAGCCAAGGTTTCAACCTACATGCCGAGGAAGAAGAAAGATTTTGTTTCCATGTTTCCAAGAGGAAGATTGATCTAGGGCTAGGTAAAAATTCACTCTAAAAAAAACACCTCCAAAATCATATAGGTCAGAAGTAATATAAAAATAATAGGTTCAAGTCATCCCACTGAAACATCCCAAACAAGAAGATAAACACAAGATATCTAGGTACTCAAATACCATATGGGAGTAACATACAGGATAGTGCAGAGAATAAAGCAATGGATTTTCACATAAATACTTAAAAATGATTAAAACCAATAATTTCACACCAAATAAATCAATAACTCATAAATTTTGGAAGAAAATAATGCATAGATTTGTAAAACATGGAAAAGGAAAAAACAAATTTCTCCAGTAGAGGAAAACACTGAATGGCAAACAAAAAACTTCCCATAATAGTGTGCAGTGTTTAAAAACATTGGAGGATCATTTCCTACGTGATAAGCTTCTCCCCTTCTGTGTAGCGCAGGTCTAAGAAAATGTAGCACAAAGACCGATCCATCACCTTTTAGGAAGAGACCAAGCCATCACCAAAGAAAATGTAGCACAGGAGTGAGAAAATAAAGAGCCACCAGCTCCAAAAAAATGTGCTCACAACTTGTATTTGCTAATAGTTATGGCATTGAATGTTCTTCGTATCAACCATTAAAGCAAGTAATTCAATCTCTACAGCATACGAGTCTAAGATTTTGGCGGTGGAGAGGTTTAATTGTTGGTGCAACTAATTTAATTACCAACCATAGCATGCACTACATTTGCACCGAAAACAGTCATCAACTGGTCCTTGCTAAAATTGCTACCCATTTTGACAACTCTAATAAAACTGCTTGGACACGTGGCATAATTAACTGGTGTAATATTCCAATTGAATTTTTTAAGTCATAAAATTGAGGAATAATTTTGTGGATAATTTTCTACTCGTCCACTTGGTAGTGATGTGGCTCAATTACCCTACAAAATTACGGTGCACCACAACCAGTGCCTCTCCCCTACTCACTTACATGATCCACTGACCCTCTTTCCATACGTTCAGTCACCGATAAATACTACCAATGTTCTTTCTAATCATCGAGGAGGAACTTCAAATGTATTTGCTTAGAGTCTCAGTATATCAAATTATCAAATAATAAAACTAATGTTTTTATTTTTCCAATCTAAAGTTCTCTCTTGTTTCTAGAAAACAAGTTGGAAGAAAAGATGATGTGGATAATAATTCACCATTGGCTTAATTTTTTTCAATTGCACATCATTTTAAATCTTAAATATCAGGTGAAATCTTAGATGAGATACTTATTCATTACAGCCAGTTATAGAAAAGAGGCTTAGAATATATGAAATTAAAGAATTTAAAATATTTATGTAGCTCTACAATAACAGCTTGGAGTGATATTGGGGTTGTAATTAATAATTATTTAAGGTTACTATTTGTTTGATTATTGTTGGATGTTGACCTTCTTCCATGTGTTGATTTGTGCTTAGGCAATGGGCTATTTTTAGCGTTGGGAAAAATAATGCGTATTTGGTGGAGCTATCGTTAGCCTTTAACTAGAGACTTGTGGAGAAAATCATGAATTTTCTTTAAAGTATTATTTTAGGCTTTAATTTTTGTACAAGAAAAGGTTAATTATAGGATGTTCTTTGGTTAAAAAATGCATGCTCTCATTGTGAGAGGCAAGATAGAAAAGTTGGATATTGTATTTATAAGTTATTTTCAATTTAATACAATAAGAAAACTTTTGGTTAGGTTTATCACCCAAAAGGGTTTTCCCATGATATCTATTGTGTTAACATTTTGTGCATGCTTTTATTTATCTCATATCATTACTTATTTTTGCTTCTCTATTTATTTTTATTGCATGCATGGTTTCCTAAATCCCAACATGTAGCATTAGAGCTAAGATTGAGATTCAGTGGGGTTTTAGATTTTTTTCTTTAAACAATGGTGAGTTACAAATTTGGTCTTTTTTAGAATCAATCTCTAATGTGGCAGGGTACACAAGTATTGACATTGACAAGTTTGATGGTAAAAACATTGAGTTATGAAAACCCAAGATGGATAATCTTTTAACAAATAAGGATTAGTGGATATATGTGACATAACATGCACCTGTAAGATTAACATAGGAAGAGTTTAACAAGATTGATAGGAAGGCTAAGAGCACTATCAAGTTATGTATTTTGGACTTTGTGTTGCAAAATGTTTCCAATGAAATTTTTAAAGGAGTTGTGGAATAAGATGGGAACACTGTATCCAACGAAGTATTTAGAGAACAAGTTTTTTCTAAGGAAGTTATATCTTTTAAAGGATGAATGATGGTGATTAGGTTGTAGAGCACACACATAACTTTAACTCTTTCCTAAGCTAGTTTTTGTCCATAAATGTGAATATGGGTGATGAAAAACAATGTAATACACTTCTCTATTCTTTACTAGACTCATGGGAAAATTTTGTGATGGCAATTACCAGTACCATGACCAAAGTTAAGCTTAAGGATATGGTTGTGAATTTTTTGTCTTAATAGATGAGGATAAAGTATGTAGATGACTATCACTCAAATGAAGCTTTGTCACTTCATGGACATGAGAAAGAGAGAGGCAAGAAGAAAATAAATAGGGAAAAAGAGACCCAAGTCAAAAATAGATCAAATACTCCAGAAAGAAGTCTTGAAATGTGTTTGGTCTATGGTAAAATAAGGAACTTCAAGAAGGATTCCAAGATGAAAAAGGAAAAAATCCCTAAAATAATGCATGTTTTTAAGATGAAGGTTGAAGAATAGATGAATGTGGTGATGCATACCTTGTTTGACAATGGTAGGGTACTCCACAACACTCCTATAGAGTCATGCAATGAGATGAAAACTGTTAATGTTTCAGTTATTTCTTCAATGGCCTTAACGAAATTTACATACAACTACTCTCTTAGAGTTTGCAATTCATTGATGGAGTATTATAGGATTCTTGGTGTCTCTCCTACAAACCTAACCTAGTCTAGATACTTTCTTGACTTAGATGCATGGCCTCGAGACCTATCCAATCTGATTTGGTTCTTGCGCACTCACATGCACATTCCACAACCTCTCCAGACATTGTCATGCTAATCCTGAAATGGTGAAATAATTCTTCTTTTATAGTTGCACATTCTTTTATTTTCTCACTTCTCTCTCCTAGATCAAATTTTCCTTTGGGTGGGATCTCTTCTTCTACATGTTTTAATATTCCTGCCACTTAGATTCAAATTTGAATTCAAACTCCCCTGAACAAATTTAACTATGTGATGTCAATCTTGTCATTGGATCTTCTGACTATTTTGTCCTATTCAACATACCTTTTTGGAAACCTTATGACATCTTTTGTTGTTTTTTCCAAGTACCCATTCTGTTGTGCACTCCTTTCTTTCCCTCTTACGCCACACTTTTATCTCTTAATGTTGCATACTTGTATGTTTACATCTCACCTTCAAATATTTTTGCGCATTGTCTTAGCTGGGTTCATGGGATATCCTGAAAACAATAAGAAAACTTACAATAAGTTGTTTTCAAGTTAATATAATAAGAAAAATTTTGGTTACTCACTTACGAGATCTACTAACCCTCTTTCCATACATACAGTCACCTATAAATACTACCAAAGTGATTTCTACTTTCCGAGGAGGAACTTCAAAAATATTTTCTTAGAGTCTCAGTATACCAAATTATCTTATAATGTTTTTTCACAGATTAGAAAACTACTCTATTTAATTTTCAAATAAAAAGTTCTCTCTATTTTCTAGGAAAAAGTTGGAAGAAAAGATGACGTGGATAATAATTCACCATTGCCTTGAATTTCTTTCAATTGCACAACATTTTAAATCCTAAATATCAGGTGAAATCTTAGATGAGATACCTATTCATTATGGCCAGTTACAGAAAAGAGGCTTAAAATATATGAAATTAAAGAATATAAAATATTTATGTAGTTCTACAATAGTAGCCACAAGTGATATTGGTTTTGTAATTATTAATAGTTTTAAGGTTACTTTTTTTTATGTCGACATGTTTCCATGTGTTGACTTGTTCTTGGGCAATGGGCTATTTATAGCATTGGTAAAAAACAATGCCTATTTAGTGGAGCTATCATTATCTTGTAACTAGAGACTTGTGCAGAAAATCACGACTTTGCTTTAAAGCCTTATTTTACACTTTAACTTCTTATACAAGCAAAGGTTAATTATAGGATGTGCTTTGGTTATAAAAATGCATGTTCTCATTGTGAGAGGTGAGATACATTGTCAGTTTAAATGTTGGATATTGTATTTGTAAGTTGTTTTCAAGTTAATACAATAAGCAAACTTTTGGTTAGGTTTATCACTGAAAGGGTTTTCCCATGATATCTAATGTGTTAAAATTATTTGCATTTTTTTTCATATCTTTACTTGTTTTGCTTCTCTATTTATGTTTATTGCATTCATGGTTTCCTAAATCCCAACATAGTATTAGAGCCAAGGTTGAGATTTAGTGGGCTTTTAGAATTTTTTTCTTTAAACAATGGTAAGTTGCAGATTTGGTCTTTTGTAGAATCTCTAATTTAATGTGGCAAGAAACACAAGAATTGACATTGACAAGTTTGATCGTAAAAATATTGAGTTATGAAAACTCAAGATGGAGAATCTTTTGACAAAGAAGGATTAGTGGATAGATGTGACACAACATGCACCTTAAGGATTAACATTGTATCTTGCGAAGTATTTGGTGAAAAAGCATTTTCTAACGAAGTTGTATCTTTTAAAGGATGAAAGATGGTGATTAGGTTTTAAAGCACATAAATAACTTCAACTCTGTCATAAGCCAGTTATTGTCTATAGATGTGAAGATGGGTGATGAAAAAAAGTGTAATACACTTCTCTATTCTTTACTAAACTCTTCAGAAAAATTGGTTATGGAAATTACCAGTACCATGACCAAATTGAATCTTAGGGATATGGTTGTGAATTTTTTGTATGAATAGATGAGGATAAAATCAGCAGATGACTATCACTCAAATGAATCCTTGTCACTTCATGGACATGAGAAAGAGAGAGGAAAGAAGAAGAAAAAGGGAATAAGAGATTCAAGTCAAAAATAAATTAAAGACTCCAGAAAGAAGTCTGAAAATGTGTTTGTGTTACACCCTTATTCCTATAGATTATATTGGATATATAGTGTCATCTTATCACTTACATAATCTATATTATTGTCGTATGTTATTCATTTATGTTTTCATATGTTTAGTAGGTCAGCCTTGGTGTTGGCCATAACATAGGATTGGTATATATAGGTGGTAGGGAGGAGTAGTTAATATCATATTGATAATTTTAGTCTTATTATATGCTTTGGAGGTTGCCCCCTCGAAGTGGCTAAGATATTATACTTTCATATCACTATCAATTATCTACAATCTTGTGTTATTTGGTGTTCTTTTCCTGCTAATAGTTAGATTTATACAAGTAATTTCATTACAATTGGTATTGGAGCCTATTCTCGTCCAGAACCACGTCAAACCCAAATTTCGAAGGTTCGTTCATGAATACAATCTTTCATAATGGGCCATGAATACAATCTTGCATAATGGATCGCTATAAAACATGATTTGTCTAACTTTTCATGTAATATCAAACCATATTAAATTTTTACTTAAGACTTGGTAGAATCATTCAAAGGAAGGATGTCTTCTTTAAATGGTTACCCACCTTTATAATTCCTAATAATTTTAAATCCCAAACATTACAAATCATGTATCATAGGTATGAACCATATTAATTTGGTCATCTCTAAAATCTATCAATTAAACTAATTCTAAGCTTGCACAAACCGCTATCGACATCCTTATAAGACATGTAGTAATTGTAGAGATACCACAGAAGGGTGAGGAAGGAAAAATTCTCACACCATTCAAAATATTAAATTTGATTCATCTCATCAATACCGGTATCAAGAGGGTGTGGACTCCTATTTCACTATTCATAATCTTAGGCTCTCTATCTCTATGATACTACTACTTTATTTTATTCGATGATCTTTCATGTGGAGGAATTCTACCTTTATTTTTATCCTACGTTTGAGAAAACCCCTTATCATTACGAGCCACTCAATAAGATAAATATTTCAAATATCTTGTCCTAATATTTAGCTTTTCATTAACAAATTGTGAACTATTTAGTGTTTGTTTTTCATTTATAGTGGAGGAACTTTTACAAAAACCGTGAACTACTTAGTGTTTTATTTTCATTTAGTGGGAGAAATTTTACATCATCTCTTTTGGCGGGATTTCGAGTGGCTCTAATAATATATTTAATGTTGATCGCCATAAAATGGGCATGTCTCAACATGACTAGGCCTTTATCTCTAAGATATAATCTGAATTTAGCATTAAAAGCCTCACATTATTTTATCAAATGTGTATCATTAGGAATTCTAACATTATTTAGAAATCTTAACATAGTATTATTAAATCTTCCACTAAAATCCTAAACAAACTCATTATGATGCATTTTTTAAGTTTTCAAATTCAGTAATAAAACTTTGTGGATTCATTCTATAACTGTTGGCTAGATTTTCTACACAGTGAAAACCTAGGCAATCCTAAGATAAATATCCCTCATTTACCAGTGAGGGTCCCATGTAAGATTTTGTCAATTATATTTCCTAGTATCTATCTATTGGTATTACATTAATTGCGTAGCTCATGGACCATAACTAGGCAATTTTGTAGAAACTAAAAATTTGTAAGCAATATATGTAGGAAAGGGAAATAATTAAATGTGAGAAGAAAGGAAAGGAGATGCGTAACCTAACCAATAGTTGATAGAGGTTATCACATGCACATAAACAAAACAAACAGATATTAAAATGTAGAATTTGAAGCAAAAGAAAGTTTCATATATAGATCTAAGACAACACAAAGTTTATATAGAGATATAAAAATAAATAAGAGACGAATGCACCGATGACGCAAAGATCTCCAAAATCTTCCTCTTCTCTTTTCATCCGCTGCGTAAAGCTATCAAGTGTTTCTATTAGCAGATTAATACATTTGTGTTAGTATTTGTTAGTGGACAGTTGAATAACTGTCTCCCTCACGGCTCTTCCCTATCGGCCTATATAAAGGCGTGCTCTGTATTCTTTAAACATAGCAATACATTCATTCTTCTTGTCAGCGCCTATCATTGGTATCAGAGCTCTTATCCATCCTCTGCCTGCGTGGAAGATTGAAGTGACAGTTTTTGGCATGTTCTTTGTGTGTTGTGCGTGGACAGCGACCAAGAGCGACCTGTCTTTCCTTGGCGTGGAGACCTGCTATGACTGCTTGTGCCTGAAGAGTTGGATTTGGCGTGTGAAGATCGGAGCAGGAGAATTTGATTTGCGTGGAGAGCAGTAATTGCTTAGCACGTGGACGTGTGGGAGTCTATCATGCAGTGTGGAAATCAAAAGCCTGGAGCAAACGTTTTGACCTGCAACAAACAACTCTCCTTAGAAGCGACTTGGGGAAATTACAGCTTGTCTTTCTCCTTTGTTGGATAAACTTTCTCAGACCTACGTGGAAACCAGCACTGTGAAAAGTAGTTGTGCAAAGTCCTGCACTGAAGAAGAAAAGTAGAGATCGGTGCCTAGAAATTTGCACCCAACTGGAGACAAGCTGCGGTTCTGAAAAATGGTCCCGCGTTTCTTTGCTGCGTGTGTGAAGGAGTCCCGTTTTTGCTGAGCGAGGAGCGTTTCTTTGCTGCGTGCGTGAAGGAAGAGAGGTAGACTGTTCCCATTTCTTTTGCTGTGCGTGCCTGAAGGAGAAGAAGACTGAGCAAGATTCGTGCTTGTGACTGCTACGTGTAAGCAAAGTCAGCAAATTGCAAATCAGTGTGTGCGCGTATGTCTCAAATTTCCGATGCACAAAGCACCGCGAGCAATGCACCAAATATTTGGGCATTGAATGACAACGAAGACACCACTGGGCTGTTCTTTGCCTTGATCAACGAGCTACACAACACTGGTAACATTCTCTTTGACGAGATTGTGCGCCGAGGACTGTTGGAATACTTTTGGTTCGACGTTCGATGTCAAGCACGGTGGATTCATGCAGAACTTGAACGTGGTTATGATGCAGATGATGAACGCGAAATAGAACGCCCACAGGAGCGTCGGCGTCTCACTGCACGAGCCTATAGAGCCCATCTTCGGGATAGATTCCTTCAAAGAATATCAGAGCCATTTTGAAAAATAAATAAATAAATAAAATACATTTTTGAGTTTTTGAAAATGTCTGCTCCAAAAATATTGCTATCCGATGCCCAACTCTTGAAAGGGCCAAATTTCGCCACATGGAAAACCAAAATGCGGACGATTCTTCAATTCGAAGATCTTTGGGGGATTGTCTCTGGCAAAGACGCCCCTCCCACAGACGATGATCTGTTGGAAAAATATGAAAAGGCTGATGCGAAAGCACTCATGCTCATCACCCTCGCCTTTCCATGAGGTGCGTAGCCAGCACATTCGGGAAGCAACTGCTTCTTCTCAGGCATGGAGTGCATTGTGTACCATCTACGAAGCTAAGAATCTGACGACAAAGTTGCAACTTTAGACAAAGCTTCATACGATGAGTATGCATGATGGCGAATCAGTAGAAGCCTTCTTGCGGCATGTAGCTGAGTTACGTGTAGAACTCTCTGCACTCGGTGAACCAGTGGATGACAAGTTGCTAGTCCCGCTCACCCTGCGAGCTCTTCCTTCACGGTTTCAGACACTGATCACCACGTTGACAATTACTCAACAGGAGGTGAGTTTTGCAACCCTGGTGAATTATCTCCAGCAGGAAGAAGCCATGCAAAATGTACAAGAAGCCTTCGAAGACAAGGCTCTCATCACGAGGCAAAAACATAAGCCTCGGAAGGGCAATCACCCCCAAAATCGAAGCAGCATGCTCAAGCCCATCTTCACAGGCCAGCCACCACAAATGCCGCCACCCTGTAAGTAGCATAATCACAAGGCGGATCGGTGGTGTCACATTTGCTCCACGGATACGCACACGACTGCGAATCACTGTTATTACAACGGTCGCAAGTATGGAAATTCTGGCGAAGAGAGCACTTCTGGCCGAGGATATTCAAAGAAATCCCGATGGCATGCTCGTAATCGAGGCAAAAGGGCCACATTGCTTGCTCGCAGATGCCACCTCCGATGAAGAGGTACCAGAGATACGACTCATTCTCGACATTGTTCTAGTCTCACGGACTTTCGCAACCATCAAAAAGATGTCTAGTTGATTGATTCAAAGCCAAGAACACATGACTGCAACAAGAAGTTGTTCCATACTCGAGTGACCGGCCCACTGGAGATCGGATCACCATTACAGGCATAATCAAGAGTATATTGCAGCGGGGATTGGTGATGTCATCATTCCTCTTGGAACATGAAGATGTACACTGACAAAGGTGCTCTATGTTCCAGGTTTGACTTCAAATCTTTTGTCTGTAAGTCAACTTCTTAACCATAGAATGCAGGTTGAATTCTTTGTTGAAAAAGGGGTCAAGTCCTGCATCATTTCCCGTGAGATTCGGGTCATTGCTCAAGCATTTCGAAGGGCCGCTATTTACATTGATGCGGTCACTTCATCTAGCGTTGCTTCTCGCATCAACGGCAGAGTCCACCGCACTTTGGCACTTTCGATATGGTCATCTTTCTCGCCGGGATCTCGCATCAACTCGGTCACGAAGGAAATGGTAAGAGGGCTTCCTCCACTCTCCCATTCCTTACCTGTTTGCTCAGGATGTCTTGCGGGCAAACAACATAGAGGTCCATTCAAACAGAGCTCTTATCATTCTACAGAGCCTCTTCAGGTCATTCACACCGATCTGTGCGGACCTCTGCCAGCTAGCTTTCAAGGTTTTGCATACTTTCAGCTCATCATTGATGATTACTCACGGAAAATGTGGGTATATTTCCTTCGGAAGAAGAGTGAGGCACTTGCAAATTTCCAGACCTTCTACCAAAGAAGCCACCAGGGCAAAGATCAGGAAGCCTCTTCTTCTCCTCCGCCTCGATCGAGGGGGAATTTGTGTCAAAGAAGTTCTTAGCATACCCAAGCAAAGATGGCATTCAAAGAACATTTGACTGCTCCCTATACGCCCCAACAGAACGGGATTTCCGAGCGCCACAACAGAACAGTCATGGAGATGGCTCGTTGTATGCTCTCGACCGCCAAGTTGGAGGATCAGTTTTGGGCAGTGTATGAACCAGCATAGAAGAAGCAGTGTATTTACTCAACCGGGCACCCACGAAGATCTTGCAGAACAAGACACCTGAAGAGGTATGGACTGGTCGTAAACCTTCTATTCATCATTTAAGAGTTTTTGGTTATACTTGCATATATGCATGTTCCAGATAAGAGAAGGAAGAAGATCGATCCAAAGACACTGCCATGTCTTTTCTTGGGGTATAGTACTACCTCAAAGGCATATCGTCTCATGGATCCTGAGACGAAGAAGATCTACGAGAGTCGAGATGTGGTATGTGATGAGTCGTCCTTTGACTCCTTGCCACACAATGGAGATCCAGTACCGACCTCGTCACATAGATTGCTCACACATCCAGATGATGAGCAAGATGATTCTTCTCAGAGAGAAGAAGAGCTGAGTGGAGACTTGTTCGTTGATCTTGGCACACTGGAAAACACATCTTCACATCAGCAGCGCCAACGTCCGAAATGGGTCCAGAGTACTATCAGGGATGCACACCTGAACTCACTTCCTGGTACTTCTACGGGAGTTAGAACACGAAGTCAAGCTAGACATGAGGTAAATTTTGCACTCATGAGTTCAGTTGTTGAGAGCACCGAACCTGACACTGTTCGTGAGGCATTAGACCAACCACAGTGGAAACAGGCTATGGATCTTTGAGTATGATTCCCGATTCAATCGACGTGGGACTTGTCGATCTGTCTCCGTAAGAAATCCATTGGCTGCAAATGGATTTTCAAAACAAAATATAAGGCAAATGGTTCAATCGACAAACACAAAGCACGACTTGTTGCAAAGGGTTATGCTCAGCAAGAAGGAATTGACTATGACGAGACCTTTGCACCCACTGCGAAGATCAAAACCATCAGAGTTGTATGTGCACTGGCAGCACAAAATGGATGGAAACTTCAGCAGATGGATGTCAAGAGTGCTTTTCTAAATGGTGATCTACAAGAAGAAGTGTACATGGCCCAACCTGAAGGGTTTGTAGACGAGCATCAACCACACAAGGTATGTCGTCTGATAAAGTCTCTTTATGGACTTAAACAAGCACCTAGGGCATGGTATATAAAAATTGATGATCACCTATTGCAGCATGGATTCACTCGTAGCCCCTCATATACAAATTTGTATATCAAGAAGGTAGGAACAGAGATTGTCATTCTGGTTTTGTACGTAGATGATCTTGTGATCACAGGAAGTTCTGACAATCTTGTAGATGATGTAAAGAATGATCTGAAGAAATCCTTCGACATGACTGATTTGGGGCTACTTCACTATTGTCTTGGCTTAGAGATATGGCAGAAGAAGAATCATATCTTCGTCTCCCAGATGAAATATGCCAAGACACTCCTGGAAAAGTATGGGATGTCAGATTGTAAACCAATGTCCACACCTATGGAAAAAGGTTTGCAACTATCTAGATTCCAGGATTCACCACAGGTAGATGGCACTCACTACAGGCAGCTTGTGGGGAGTCTCATTTACTTGACTTATACCAGACCAGATCTTTGCTTTGCGGTGAGCTATCTCGCCAGATTTATGCAGGAGCCGAAGAAATGTCATTGGATAGTAGCAAAGCATGTGTTGAGATATGTCCGAGGTACAGCTTGACTTTGGTTCTGAGTATCGAAGAACACTCAGCTTCTTCTTACAGGATATATCTGACTGGACTATGCAGGATCTCTGCTGATGATAGGAAATCCACTTCAGGATATGTTTTTCATCTCGGATCTGGACCTCGGCAAGGTGAATTTGATTTTTTACTACATTGATACCCAGGTAGGGGGAATAAATAAAACAAGAAAATAGAAGAAGCATGTGTATCCATCCAAAAGCTTGGGATGGCCTCTAATGGCTTCCTCCTTCCCATCTCCACTAAATAACTACATTGCCCTAGAAAATAAATAAAACAAAAAATAGAGAAATAATAAGTCAAAATAAAAGAGAAAGAAGTCTTTCATAAGAAAACTTAGGGTTAGTGGAATCCCTTGATCTTGTGGCCCCAAATGAATCCATCCAATGGATGAGATTCATCCCTACAAAAAGTAGGTGGGAAGTGGGTGAGAGAAAATTAAAATTCTAAATTTTAAAATGCATGGGTTGACTTTTATAGGGGCCACTTTAATTGTGTAAGGGGTGGGATTATTGTTCTAACCCTTGTGCTAAATTAAGGACCTTGTTATTTTTTTAAACCTTGTCACCTTGTGGGATTAATATAACTTTAGTATTTAATTAAATAGACCCCATTTACCCATGGGATTAATTTGTTCAAGTTTGACTATAGTGGAATTTAAATGTTTATCAAAATAACATTTAGGGAACCTAAACCATACCTTAGGCTAACTAAGTTTATTGAAAGGCATTGAGAGTTTTATTATTTTATTATAATGGGGATTAAAAGGAAAATTATTTTTTTAATTTAAAGTAAATTTGAAACAATAATGTGACAACTGTTAATTCGGAACCTTTTTACATGCACGTTTTTCAAAAAATAATTATTCCATAATTTTTCTAGCTTGCCCTAGGTTGTTCTTGGGTTTTGTGTAGACAAATTCAGCGAGCATTACACATATCCCTCAACATCTTCTTGAAGCTTTATGAGTCTGCCAATTGAATCCATCGTGAAAGGTATGGTGGCTTCATCAATTTCTTTCCGCACAACCAGAATAAAGTCCTCATGGGAAGTAGGTAATTCATCTGGGATGCTCTCCGACACTTCTCCCATCCTACTTTCCATCAACTACATCCTTTTCAGCATAAGCTTGAGGATCTCTACGCAGAAGGAAACTAAAATTTCTAACTTGCTTCCCCCTTTCCATAAATCCACCAAGTACAATTTTTCTCGATTAGCACATCCTCTGGTAATGAGTGTATCTTAGCTAAAGTATCTAGATGACTTTTAGAAACTATGTTATCATAATCTATCTGTGTCATTAGTTCCTTTAGCTGAGATACTACCCTATGCATATTCTCCAATTCAGTCGGTATTCTTTCGAACTTCTCTAAAGCTTGGTGAATGATTTTCTCTTTCCACTGAGCAATAGCTTTAACCTGGTCCCCTACATATTCCACCTCCTTAATCATATGATTACTCACCTGCTCATGTGCTAGAATGGCCTGAGAGGAAGGTTTGGAAACCTTAGAAATTATCTCACATAGCTGGGAAACCTACTTTTGAATCTTGTCTCTCTCAACCTTCTCTTTGTCAATCTTAAGGAATAAAGCGTTCATTAATGTATATGTATCCTACTTTAATCCTTCTTTGGTAGTTTGACCTATTGGCACTTTAGTCAGTGCTATATTAGTTGTCATGATCTATCCCTTGTGCTTTCTTTCTGCTGGGAATGATAACTCAGTGAACCTCTGTCCTGATTCTTCAATAATCAACCTAGAATTTATTTTTTCAACTTTAGGTCTTCTATCTCTTCCGCCCAAAATTAGGAGCAGCTAAAAATCGTGTTCCTCCAGGTTGATCTCCTCTTTGGCTTCTGTATTGTTTGTAAATCCAACCATGATGAAAATTTACTTCTCAGGGAATGAGAAGTCACTTAGTGCACCACCATCTCATGCTCTGATTTTTCTCTATCTAAATTTTCCATAGTGTTGTGGCTGCCACCCTCTGAATTGTCCAAAGACAATGCTTTTCAAACTCCGCCATCTGTGCTTTCAACTTCTCCATAGGGAGAGGTGAATATCTGAGTGGTTGAGGAGAAAATACAAATGATGTTGGATTCAATGGTGGAACAATAAGATCTCTCTTGGGTTCTGAGGCTGTTGAAGTACTATGAGTTGATGTTGGAGAAGTTGGAACTAGCACGATAGTTGTAGATTTGTCCTTCTCCTATGCATGAGAATTCTTGTGTACTTTGAGTTTCTCTGACCTTCTTCTACTTTCAACTTCATGCTTTATTTTATTGGAGTCTTCCTGTGGTAAAATTACCTATGATCTGATTTATCAAAGTTTCATCCAAGAAATACCCCTTTGTCAACAACCAATTTGATGTGTTAACCAGAACTACGGAAGATCTTTCCTCAATCATCTGACACCCACCAATGTTTTCCTAAAGAAAACTCTATCCCCTCCCATCTGATGATATGATTCAAGTATCACATGCCCATCATCTATGAGATCTACAAGTATCCGTGCTAAACCATAATCAAATACTTGTTGCGTCGATACCTGTTGAATTCTTTCTTCCTGACTTCATACTCATTTCTGCACTTCATCCAGAATTCTTCCAACGAAGGTACATGTGAGTATTCCTGGGATTTTATCTTCCTTGCTACCCCATATGGATAAAAGTTCAGTCGTGCTGGGAAGAACTCATGCTCATATTCAGAAAACATTTCAGATTTGATTCCTATAGCTTTGTGGATGCTCTGGCAGCTGTAATAACCCACTGTGATTAGAAAGAAACTTGTAGACTTGTTCCCCTTTGATTGTAAGTCATGCATCTCCATGAGTTGTCTACACAACTCCATGATGACCCACTTGTCACCTAGATACCTCGACAACTTAATTGGTTCTCCCAAAAATTTGGTTACCCTGAGATACGTGAAGTCTCCAAACTGGATGAAAATACAACCATGCTGGGATATAGCTTCCCAAGCTTCTTTTCTTACCCTGTTGGTCTTCATAACACTATTTAATTTTCAGATGAATCCATATAATAACCCATTTTGACCACCTTGTAATCTTTGTGGCATTCACAAACTGTCAACTATGGGAAGCACTCAAAATAGGATCTTTCGCCAATATGCCTCATCTATCTAGCTTGGAAAATATAACCTACGAAGCTATTACATATACCAGGTATGAAGTCATTTTGAAGTTGTACGTTCATCTCACACTCTGAGTTACTCACCGATGTTTTCACTAATGATCTCTGCCCAATTGATTATCGAATCAGATTTTTTGATCTCAATGGTCCTCACAAAAGCATACATCCATGAGCGGAAGTTATGAGTATTAGCTTCTCCACTTAACCTGCAAAGTAATTTAGTAATATCATCCACCTCCTGCACCAAATTAGATCATAGAAGAATCCTCGAGAAATTTGATGGAGACATGGGTTTCTTCATATATCTACTATTCATTATGCCCATGCAATCCACTTTATGTTTCTCCCATCTGTTTCCAACATCCAGCATGCTAATTGCGATCACCACTGGTCGTGTTAGATCTTCAGACAATAATTAATAAATTGTGCATCCAACCTAATTATTGTCTTTCCCACAACATCCTAAATTGTTCTGGAAAGAGGATGATATGACCTTGCACACTCCATAACAAATTCAGGCAACTGAGTTGTGATTGGAAATGTTGATGCTTGAATAATCCCACTACTTTTTATTACCCGCATGAGAGATTTGTTTCCGGCCCTCGATCTGTCAATTATTTCATAGATGGGTTCAAGGCCTATGTCTGTGTCATTGATATAAGCAAATATGGAAGCTATGCATGATTTTGCTAATCCTTCTCTTTCATCATGCTTCATCATGGCTGGAGCAATCTTTTTCCGAGCAATCTTTGTCTGAGTTTTTTTTCTTTTAATCTTGCTAGAATTCTTTGCAACTGCATCAATTTGTGCAGATCTAGCAATTTCTTCAGATTCAAAAGATATATTCAATGTAACTAAAATTTATTTGAACCCCCTTTCACTTGTATGAACAATTGTAATGAATACCTACAATTATTTCAGACAAAGATGGAGTTCAGAGCATGAATACTTGATTTCTGTCACCAAAAATATGCATATAAAGCCTTCTGCCTTAAAATTTGAGGCTTTTCTTGCATGCAAAGCAAGCATAAATATTTTTAAATTCACTTGGGAACTTATACCAATATGCAGATAATTATCATAGAAAAAATCAAGCTATTCCAACCCTAGGCTCCAAACCTTGAAGCTTCCTTGTAATTAAAAACACCTTCTAGTGCACAAAACCTCCTTTCCTTGGCGCCAAAACTGTTTGGGATGCAATCCTTAGGAAAAATAATTAATTTCTTCTTTATTATGGCAGCCCATGCTTATATAACCCTCAAAATACTATTTTTAATAATTTCCCTTCCTATTCTTGGAAATTTAATTAATAAATAATCATGTCTATTCACCCAAATTGGGCACCCAATTATGCATGTTGATGGTTGATTTTAAATAAATTTATTTTATTTATTTTTAGTGGGCATCATTCAGTTTTCTTTGGCTTGTCTTCTTGCTTTGACTTTTCATCCATTCATGGCCCCAAAATTAGGTTAAAAATCCATAAATAAATATCATTAAATTCATTGTTTAATGCTAAGGTGGGTCGCACTTTTTGGTAAGGGTGATTTCTAAAAATAATAAGTCAACTTTGATGGGAATTTATACCCTACACTTCAGATCCAAAAATCCCCTCTTCAACTTAAGTTATTTTACTTCCATAATGGGAATTTTTACCCTGCAAGGCATGTAAGAAATTCTCACCTGTCTGCCACTGCCAAATATCCCACTGAAAATTAAAACATCTCCCAAAAAGTGTGACTTGTATTAAAAACATTTTCCTTTGATAAAGTGCAACTTGTATGGGTGAATAAATTTCTTTGGTGGGAAACGTTAACCTATTAGGCTGGAAAAAATTCCCATCGGTGCTTTAAGTGATTTTTCTTTATTTTGTAATGGGAGTTTTTACCCTGCAAGGAAAGTAAGAAATTCCCGTCTACCTACCACCTCTAATTATTCCCATTGCAACTTAAATGAATTTGTCTTCATGTGAAAAATTACCATGTAAGGAAGGTAATAAATTCCCGCCTTCCTACCACTACCAAAAATTCCATTGCAGCTTACACCCATTTATTCCAAAAAGTGTGACTTTCTTAGGAGAGGCTTTTTGTGCATGACTTCATCTTTTTGGTCAGAAGTTTGCTTTTTGAGGCTAATTCCTTATAGTGCGGAGGCCTTAAATGATCTCCATATGCTTCAATAAATTAAACAGACTATACGGAACAAAGAACGGACCCAGGGGAATTTCACAGATAAACTACGGAGAAAACCAAAGAAAAACGCAAAAGAAATAAATAAAAGTTGAAAAATGTTGCCAGAAGTTGCAAACAATGCTCTAGATTCATTCTTGGTGAAAATCATATTGAGATGTGTGAATACTGGCATGCAAAACTTTAACAGGGTTTAACTGGAGCACAATTTACTTCAAACGGGGCTTTATTCATTTAATAAATAATTAAATAAAAATTTCCCACAGAAAACTTGGGGGAGGGATAAAATGAGTTTCAACATCTAGGTATTTGTCGAAACTAGATTATATGATTCACTCGGGAATATCTTAATGCAATACATACATCTTCTGGCAATAAAAACATGAAAAGACCCAATTTTTTTAAAGAACAATTTTTTTTAAATGAGTAGTCCCAAATTTGAGGGTGAAATCTGGGGACACCAATAAATAAACTTAAGCTTAAATTCTCTCTTCATCTAAGGCTAAGAATCAATACTATCATTAGGATGGACTTCAAACCAATCATCAACATTTTCTTACAACGTATAGATAAAGATATTAATCACCACATATTCATACACAATAAAATAATCATCAATATAATTACTGAAAATCATCATGGATAATCACCCAAGACATTACTTTTCCCTTGAGACCTAGCCAATAATGTTCAAATTTATATTTTGTAACTTCACGAGAAAAACTCTTCGTTTCTTTGAAATCTATATTTCTATATTTATTTGAAATCTAGGTTAATAGCTTTCAATTCTTGAAAATTGTGTCTCAGATGGGATTAGTTTCATCCATTTTTTAATTCATTATAGGTTTTCTATATACCATGACTTAGATGGTGTGATTTAAAATAAGAACAAGATTTTAGTGGACAAAATTTGGGGTAACAAAAGGAGCAAGATTCTGGTCAAAGGGGTCTCTTAATGATGATTCTCTCATTTTTTCAAAGTATTTTTCTAGATGGAAGGGGAGTGTTAAGGAGAGAAAACTACATGTGATAAAGGTGTCACTGAAACTCTACTGGTTTCTAAAATAGATGAGAGGTGAAAATACAAATATCCTTTTTACAAGAAAGGTACTTACTAGTGATTCCAAAAAAAAAGTTGAAGGATCTCTAGGACTGACAACTCTACTAGATGTCTGAGATAAATTAAAAACAAATTATGATCTTCATGATTTTTTTGAATAGAAATATTCTCACCATAATAATTCAAAAAAGAGAAATCATTGTAACATTGAGAAACTTGGGAATGAAAAGTACCTTTTCCTTCAATAGGCTTCAATACTTTCTTTCTTTGGATGTTGATTTAAAATTTGTATTTCTAAACAAAAATTTGTAGATTGGTTTTATTTAAACTTAGAATGCATTCCCTCCACATTTCAAAATTTATTATTACTAATGGCGACACCGAGAGAAAGGAAAACTTAACTGAAATTTTAACATTACATAATTTGACTAGACTTCAACCTCATAAGAGTCACTAATATCTTATAGGTATACAAAAATTCATTAAATTAATCTCATATATGAAGTATCTATAGAAATTACAAAGGTGTTTTTATGATATCTTATCACAACATGTATCACACAACAAATTATAACATATAGATAATAAATCCACAAAATGACCTATGCCCTGATGACAATTGTCTTTTTCCATGAATTTCAATTTGATGAAGGCATCAAAGTGTATATGAGAGAGTTTGGACATAAGATAGAATTGCAATTGTTTAAACTATCAACCATGTTGTGTCAAGAAGAGAAGCAAAAATCAGGGTGTCTATTATTCTCCTTCCTATCAAAAATGCTCTTGATTTTCACATCAATGTAATTATTCTTTTTTTAAAATTTAAAATAAATAAGTCACAAATTTCAAAATCATAAATACATGGTTTTAGTGTCCATGTATAAATAAATCTTGTTTTGGTTATAGAAATTGTATATTAGTGTATCGACAAGTTTGGAGACCTATATAGATGACTTTTTAGTGTTTGTAGAGGCCAACAATATCGTGAAAAATAAAATAAATGAGAGCATTTGGATGGATATATGCAAACACGAACACAATAAAATTAGTAATATAATTCTTCTCACACTATATTAATTCAAGATTTATTTTACACATATAAATATATATGGAACCAAGTCCTGTAAATAACGGCCATCAAATAACATTATTAACAAGATAAACTATTTGAAGACTTTTGACACTTGACTCATAATAATGCCTTATAACTTAATGAATCTTTTGACGTTGAACAAGATTTATATGCAAACTATTTTGACATGACAATAAAAAATTAAATATTGGTAACCTATAGCTAGAATGACTTTAAAAAACTATCACATTATATTAATGGAGTTTGACCATTTTTTAATAGTGACACTAGAATCAAATATTATAATACCAAGCTTGAAAAAATATACTATCTACGTAATAATAATAACTCAAACCAATATTATAAAGGATTTAAAATGAAAACCTTATGAAGACACATTGCATTCAGCATGGATGGTACTGGAAATGAAACCCTTCTAAGTATATTTGTGACATGTATTATCTTATTTAAAATTTGAGCTCTTGATAAGCTACTGAGGGTCTGTGATGATCTTTTCTAAAGGGGACAAGCCTTAGGACATTTCACCTCATATCCAAATCCTCCCAACCCATAAGGCTTCTTATAATAGGCTTTATGACAGTAGTAGCTAGGAATCTTACATATGTATGATCCCTTCATGCTTCTGCGCTTTCCCATCATGTCCTCTAGCTCATCCTTTTCATCCATCTTATACTTGTTCTTAAGAGACAAAAAACATCAAAAAATTTAGAGCCATCATTTTTGTTGCATTTTTCCAAGTCTTGAAACCTTGAGATAGCACTCCTTTGCATAGGGAAGCTTTAATGGGACTAGCTTATAAAAATTTCCACCAATAGGTATAACCAAATCCATATCTTTTATTTTTCACAATACAGAGTTGTTTGAAAAAAATGGTATTAATGACACCAACATCCATTTGGACAAGTGGGATCACACCTTGTGTCAATGACTGTAGACACAAATATTGCACATTAGACAATATTTAGCCTGGTCTTATACTACTATTTAGAAGGTTCTCAAGTGTAAAAAGTACCAATTAATCCCACGTTTTTTCCATCTTTGTTTTATATTTTACTTCATCTTTCCTACATATTTCTCGATACTTATCACCCAATTTTCTAACTTCCCCGAGATTCTAGTCCTAATTCTGGGCACCCCACTCTATAATGGGGTTCCCCAGTCCCACTCTCGGCACCCCGATTGATACTTAGCCTCTTTCTCTCCTTTTTGGGTCACTTCTAGCTGTTGGTCATCTTTATCCTCTCCTCAGTTGGCATTGTCAGGATTAATTATGAAATTAAAATTGAGAGCCATATAAATATAAAGCTTATAAGACCATAATAAGGGTCCTAGGTCATTACATCCTATCACTACTATCACTCCATCTAGGGTTACATCCATTGCACCACTTACATCCACATAGCACCATACATTCAAGTTGCAAAAGTCTGCATCACACACATTATTAAAGGATTGATTCTGTTCATTCTACTCTACTATCTACATCTTCCATAGCTATCATAGCTCGCTATTTCACAAAGTGCAACTATCACAAGAGCACCTAAGGCATGAGATATACACACTCACCCGAACTACATCAGGGTACGTAACGTAGTGCAATGCTTAGCAATAAGTCCACCAATTTAGTAGTTGAGGACAGTCTGACCCCTTCTTCTTCTTGTGCAAAACGTCATCCAGTTCATCGGAAAATCCAGTGTGAGAAACATAGACTATTCAGAGACACTTAGTGATCATGCCAAATTAGGGTTTTGAGCATTTATATTGTTTTGAGAACCCAGACTGCAGACCAGGGCACCCAATATGAGAACCATTTTCAGATTTAAGCCTACAATATGAGGTAGATTTAAAATAAATTATAGACCTTCAAATAAGTTACAAATTTGCATTATGAGACATATTTTACAATAAAATAAAATGCAGACTTTTTATCCTTATTCAACCTTCTATATTACATAAATCAACATTCATAATAGCCTTAATTAAATTTCTTTACAAGGAGAATTGAAAAAAAAATCTAAGTTTACAAGTTCTCCACCTAAAGGTGGAGACAACATGACAATTTTTTTTAAAAACAATTTCTAACTTCATCCTGCATCTCCAACACACCAAGCTAAGTATGTAATCCAAATTTTCTCCATCTCCAACACATCAACAAAGGGTAGGGATCTAGGCAACACACACCTCCCATCCTTAATCCAATGAGAATTTGAAGCCAACCTTCTTATTGGCCCCCGAGCCCCAACCAAGAAGGAATGAGGTGTATTCATAACCATGAAAGCCTCACAAAATTGGCTTCAACAACACATACACACACATAATAAAACTGCAACACACACAAGCACAGAGAAATAGGAAAATCTATAACATACACAAACACACAGGCTCAAAATGTTGAAGCAAAGGAAAAGGAAAACATGGTGGCCATCACCATATACCTCCAAATTTGGATAGGGATCCACACAACAGCTCCAAGTGCACTATACTCATACACAAACTCCTTATCTCTCAATTTTGAAGAATACACAATAATATATATTTCCTTATATCTCCACATAGGTGGTCTACCCTTGCCACACTCCCTCCAAAATAACTCACACACTCCCTTTTACCTCCACACTGACCCTATTTACCTCCCCTACACCATCCTATGGCCAATTCTACCCAAACCCATATAAAAACACATGCATTCATACATTTCACAACTCCATTCACAAGAAAGAAAACAAAAATACCAAGTTTAGATCCTACCTTTCCAAAGATCACCTTCAACCTTCAAGAACCCAAGCTCCAACTTCTTTCCACTATCCAAACAACTCCCATGTAAGCTCCCTAAAAAAATCTCCAAGCAAGTAACCCCTAAAACAACTAAAAGACTTCAATAAATAGAATTTGGTGGATAGGAAGGTGATGTGGCTTCCATGTAGGATGCCACCTCATTTCCCTCAATCCACCTCATAACCCAACACACAATCCAAGGTCCCATAAATGAAGAAGATGAGACATGACGCATTCCTTCCCATACAAAATCCTCATTCCACATTTCAAGATTTCAAATTTAGGGAATTGAGAAATAGGTGGAATTAATTACCTATTTTTCCTCAAAATCACATGATTAGGGATAAATTTGACCACTCATACCATAGGTTGGGTTGGAGGGAGAGTTTAAGGAGTGTGTGACAAGTAAAACTTGTCCCACAAGTCTCCAAAAATGGGTTGAAAGCCAAAATCCGAGTTTTGGAGATTTGGATGGGCACACAAACCGAGGTTGAAATGAAATCCAATAAAAATCATAAGAAAAATAAGGTATATCCCACAAAACCATTTCCCCCATATGCCACATCATCTAATTATCATAAAGCACAAAATTACTTACTTAAAAAAGGGTACATTAATAAACACAAGAACATGAGAGAACATTATTACTTAATAAAATCACAAAATCAATTAAGACAAATAAATAGAAAGGAAAAATAAAATTTATACCCATGGTCACTTATGAGGTTTCTCCCCCTTGGAGCCCTCCTAACAAATGACAAACAACATGACGACACACCCACACACAACAGCTGCAAAGGTGACCATGTTGTAAACACATGACATTCCTACATGGTTGGTCTTCTTAGTCCCTCCTTTGTTTATTGTGATTTCATTCCCTAAAAACAACCAAGAAAATACTAGCTTCTGTATCAAGGCCATATTAATACGTCAAGAAATCGAAACACATATATCATCTATCATACGACATAGTTGCATCATTATCATAGTTAATCAATTCTATTCTAAATCAATTATTCACAATATCTAATTATCACAATTTTACCATATCCATTAACATTTACTATCACCCTACACCTAAACATAACCATCTATCACAATTCATATTTTACGATAACCATGCAATTCACATACTTATTGCAAATTTAAACCTACTATTGATCACCCATTATCATCATATTAGTAATAAACCATAATATCAATGTACACACTAGGTTAGTCGAATCATCTAAACAAATCACCACTACCAAGAGTCCAAGATGTCAGCATATAACAAAATAACACTAAATTATCATTATGTATTGAAATATCTATTAATGTCCGCTAGGAATCAATACAATCCATAATAAGAGTCACAAACACACTGATAATCATAATGTGCATAATGTATAATAATAGGATATCCAAAATATCATAATAATGTCCATGTCACTAAGCAGCTAATAATCATGATCATATAAAAAATAGGTGTCGAAGAGGAGTGTGCACTACATCCCCATACCCTCGACTTGACTTCCTCTTGGAAGTCACTAGAACAAATGTGGGAGTTGTGCTTGTAGAAGTTTGGTTTCCTCCCATGTAGGTGATGACTCATCACATTGATCCCACTGGATGTGCACCTAGTAAATCTCATGCCCTAGAAGGCCCAAGGTCCTACACTCTAGAATGTACACGGGCTCCACAATTACCTATCCCTGATCCTGCACCTGCAAAGTGGTCCAATCTAATACATGAGATGGATATGGTATATATCTCCATAAAACAAAAACATGAAAGACATCGTGTATGCGAGATGAGATGGGTGGCAACGCTAAGCGGTAGGCTATGAGACCGATCCCTCCAAGATCTCAAATGGACCCACAAATCTCAGAGCTAGCTTAGACCCTTTTCCATAATGGATGGGGATCTTATGAGGATTGAATCTCAAGAACACCTTCATGTCAACCTCATAACTACGGTCTATCCTCCTCTGATCCGCATACTAATTTTACCTATTTTGTGCCTCCTGTAATCTCTACCTAATCAAAGTGACCTTCTTCCATATCCCACAACATAGCTGGCCCAATAGTAACCTTGTCCTCTAATGTGTCCTAACTCAATTGATTCATGCACTCTCTACCATACGATGCCTGGAAATATGCCATGCCGATAGAACTCTGAAAACTATTATTGTATACAAACTCTACCAAATACAAGTAATCCTCCCAATGTGACTGATGATCCATAACATACATCCAAAGCATATCCTCTAGTATCTGGTTCAGTGCCTCAGTCTAACCATCTGTCTCAGGGTGATAAGTTCTACTAAAATTGATCTTCGTCTTAAGTGCAAATGGCATGGTGGTCTAAAAGTGTGAATTATATGTTGATACGAAATTACAACACCCCTAAATGGCCTTAGATGTGAGTGGGGAATTTAGTGTAATTTGTGTAACATTGGATCACCTCTCAAGCTATGGGACTTGTGGGATTGAGATGATCCTCCAGAGAAGGTTGGTTCCTACTCCTAAACTACCTGCCACAATCTACTCTAATGCAGAAAACTATCTAATCCTAATCTAACTTTCCAAGGGACCTGTTGGTGCTCGAATTAGTATCGCCCCATTTGGTTGCCGTGATTAGTTCCTCCTTGGTTGAAGGTCACTTTAAAAGCCCATGATTTGTTCCTCTTGTCCATCTGAAGGTGTTTGTCAATTGGCGTAAAACTCGGGTTGTTCCTTCCCTTCCATTTTCAGCAATCGTGGGTTGTCATCCTTTCCATTTTGTCCTAGGTACTTGAAGAAATGTGAATGGATATATCATGGAGGGTCATGTGTGAACCTTACAACATTTCCAAATTCTCTGTCCTTGAATAAATTTTCATCTCTGGGCTCAAACAGTGGTTTCCCTGCATTTTTATGACTTGATGGGTGTGTTTCTCCCATCAATTTTAAACCTCTACATTAGTGGAAACGTAGCCCTTTTTGGTTGGATGTGGCTTGGTGGGCACTCTAAAATTTTGTGGATCATTTTAACCCAAAAAATGTCCACGTGGAGGAACAACACTCATTTCAAGACTCTCCTTTTTGTTTGGCCTTAGAGTTACGCTAGGAGAACACATGGAGGATTCTCTACTTTTCCCAGACTTAGAATTTTTTTTCATGCAGGTGATATAGTTTTGGCAGGCCATGGACATGTGGTGGGCTAGCGCTCATTTGAAGATTTGTCTCAGGGTCCCACCTTAAAAATGCAAGAGGGATAGGTGGAGGTTTCCACCGGCTCCACTGGGGACTTAAACTTTTAAAAGAAATTTTCTAAGGCTTGGGACACATGGTGAGCCCATGCTCATTCAGGGTCTCCACTTTTGGGGACCATCTCAAGTTGCACCATAAAGACATGTGCAAGTTTCCACAGTCTTCCTTTCTTAGAATTTTTCAAGCAACTTCCTAAAAGGCCTAAGACACATGGAGGGACCGCGCATGTTTGGGGACCGGCCCTTGAGTTTTATTTTGAAGAAGTGCCAGGAGGACACTTGGAGGCTTCCACTCACTCTCCCTTTTTGCTTGGACTTTTCAACAACCGAAGAAGATTGTCTTGGACCTTGGACACATGGCACCTTCCACTGAACTCTCAAGCTTTTAGCAGACTCTGCCGACTAAGACACGTGTTGAGCCCATGCTTATTTGGGGTCTCTATTTTTGGGGACCATCTCAAGATGCGCCATTGAGATGCGTGTGGTAATTTGAAAAGTCAAAAGGCGGGAGGCGGACACTAGGGAAAATTTGGAAAATTTTCTTTTTTCAAAAATAGGTAAAATGGCATAATTGAGCCACGGTTCCTTTGGGACCCACATTGGGACATGTGTCAAGCCAATTTTTCAAAGGCAGGGGGATAGAGAAAAATGAGAAATTTTACATTTTTCCCGAAGGTGTAAAAAGTAAAAAGGAACCCCCAGGCTGTCTTAACTCAGATCTCTCACATGGATGGTCCAGATTCAAAAGAGAGATCAACGAAACTGTGCATATGTATTTGATTTTCCGCCATTTTTGCTCTAAATTTCCTGTGGATGTGAATTTTTTTGGTTTTTATCATTTCTTGGAGTCTCTTGCATGCTAAATGAAGAGGAACATTAATTTGATATCTTGGTTTGGTGGGGAAGGTCTGAAAATGTCTTTCACCATTAAAGATGTAATTTGACTATTGGATTCGACCTGATCTTTCTTTCCTTGGCACGCAAGAGACCTGTTGATATCTTGGTTTGGTGGGAAAAAATCTGAAAACGTCTTTTACCATTAAGATGTGATCTGACTATTGGCCTTGATCTAATTTTCTAGTTTTTCCTTCCTTGGCATGCAAAGAACCAGATTTGACAGATTGGAGGAGGAAGTAGTTGGCACACGAGATGAAGAATGACTTACCAAGTGAAGAATTGAATGCTGGAAATATTTGGAGAGATTTTCCCTCTGCACACCTAACAACTTTTTTACAAATCTGATTTTGGGAGTCACGATCAAGGTTGTAACATGCAATGGTGCTTTGAATGTTTCTAGTTTTGGGGAAAACTTTGTTGTAAATGAAATATTATAAATTACATGAATTTTTCATGCAAATGGTTGGAGTGTTAGAGTTCGGGAGATAATTCCTAGATAAATGGTTTGAAAGAGCCCATCTTTTCTGAGAGACTACCTGAGGAACCTGTTTATTTATTTTGTGTTAAATTTTATCAAGTGTCAAGGTGGTTGAGTGTATAACCCATAATGATTTGGGATTGTTCTAGAAACTTTCCCTACTTAATAAATTTAATCAAATTTGAGTAAATTTGTGTCGATTTTGAGCAAAGTTGTGTCTGCTTTATTTCTGAATGTCTACAAACAAGTTTTCTTGTTCCCATTGCAATCTTACATTGAAATCTATAATCACACAAGATCTTTCCTTTTTGATATTTTGGTGGCACTTGCAATTTCATTTATCAGAAGAGCTTTCATTTGATAGTGAAATAAACAAGTTTAAAATCACTTTACTCCTAGCATGATGATTAATATTGTTTTTTAGCCTTTGAGGGTATCTTAGGCATCATAAAACAAAGGTTGATAGTTTTTAATTAAGTTTTTCAATTTGAGCCTTCATTTTGGATCCTTAAATTTTGTGTGAAAACGTGATGATTTGGGCCTCCACCAAAAGCACACCATTCTGGTTAAAGGGAAATTTTAGTTGTTTTAAAGTATTTTTTGATCAAGCTTCCATTTTTTGTAAAATTTCTCAAATATCTGGTGAATCAAAGTTCACTCTGCCTCACCTCCCACCAAAATTCATTTAAAAACAACCAATCATACCCATACTACCCCTGTTTGTCTTGTGTGTGCACAAATGCATAATTTCTTTTACTAAATATGCAAAAAGTAATCAAATTTTCATTTTCTTTAGTATCCTAAACCTTGCTAAGAAAATATCCCATTATCTAGCGTGAAAAATCATGAGAGTTATATTTTTTCTGTATTGATCATGTTTTCTTCAAGGTCTTCTTAATAACTCTGCAACAAAGGACATCTCCATCTCCTCCACAAACAGTAGGCTATAAAAGGTTCCTCTCACCTTGGTTAAAGGACAACCATAAAGTAGTGAGGATAGATCAAATCCTCTTAAGGGTGCTACCCATTTCTCCACATCTTAGTGACAAAGAGCAAACCACATTTCTTCCCTGGCTACAAAATGACACACAACATGCTCTGCTTGCCTCTAAGTTTCCTGTCAAAATTTTGATGTTGCTCAGCTTCTGAGGGAGAATCAATTTGGGTACTAACACCATTCTTGTGCCATTTTTGAGGAACTAATTTTTGATGTTGAGTCTTATTTGTTGATTTGTTATCAGTTCTTCATACTCAGGCCTTGGTAAACATTTCTTATATGCTCTAAGTGCTAGTACATTGTTTCGACATCACCTTGGTTCGGGCTGTAAGAAGTGTTCAAAGTTACAAGTGTTGTGTGCAATATTTCCAGTTTTGTAGTTATTGCACTAAGTTTCATTGATAAATCTGGGTAAAGGAAGGTCAGATTATTCCATTTCCATTTTCTAGTGTTGACAAACATTTGACAAATCATATTTTTAGTGCATTTGCACAACTAAAGTGGAAGTCCTTAGTGGCGACTCCGTGTTAATCTGATTTTTTTATAAATACCAGTGTCTTAACCTCTGTCAAGTAAGATTTCTTACTAATCTTTGCAAAGTTAGAAGGAAGAAGATCTTTCTTCACTAGGGATCCTACTAGGACATTATTTCCAAAGCTAGGAAAACAAAGTCAAAAGGAAGAAGATCCTGGAGAGTTGTTGGAGATCAGCAGATCAAGAAAAGAGATCTCCGTTGATGAAAGTGATCAGCCTATCATTGAAGATTGTCATTCAAGTGATTTTGAATTAGGTAGTCTTTTTGTGGAATTAAATTCTCCATCTGGAGAGGGGCCTTCATTTGAATTTTAAAAGTTTGCTTCTCATTATGCTTCGGTGTTTTCTAAAGTAGATAGGGTTTTCCTAGAAATAGAGCCTTTAGGGGATATCCATTTTGGAAGTTATACTCTTGTGTTTCAAAGACCCTTGTCCCTTATCGGTTATATTCTCCTCCAAGGTCACCTCCTCAAAACAACATGGCCCATCCCCCACCCATAACTCCATTTATTGTAAATACTTTTGGTCCTATAAATTTTAGAGGGATGACCAGTTATCCAAATGTAGTTCCCCAAGATGTAAGAAATAGACTACCAAATTTCTAAGGAAATAATGTTATAACTGGTGATCAACATTTAAAGCTCTTTATCAACATGATGGAAGACTTTGAGATTGAATTTGAAGATGTATATATCAAATTATTTATCCATACTTTGGAGGAAGATGCAAGGGACTGGTATAAAGCTTTTCCAGATAATTCCATTGATTCTTGGACCAAGATGAATAATGCATTTAGATTGTAGTATGGTGACAGAACGGATCCTAGGTTTCTTTTGTCAGAATTTGAGAATATTAAAAAGAATCCTAATGAGTCAGTGCATGACTTTAACACTAGATTTAATAAGACATTGAGGATATTTCCTGTAATTTTAAGGCCATGTGATGAATCTTGTCTTATAAAGTATTCAAATGCATTTGATAAGAAAGATTCTTACTATTTGAGGGACAAAAACCCTACCAATTTGAGGCAGGCCTTTACTATGGCTCTGCAAATTGAGAACAACATTAAGGCCATTGGAAAACCTCCTAAGAGGGAGGGTGTTAAACTGATAAACCTAGAAAAACCTCAAGAAAGCAAGAGTGTGGATCTTGAGGAGGTTGTTAAAATTCTGGCAGGGGTTGTCAAAGAAATCTCATACAAATTAGCTCGGGAAGAGAAAGGAATTGGGCAGAGTTCATGAGGTTAGCATAAGCAACAAGGCGAAGAAATATTTACCAATCATCCTAGAAATGAGCAGAGATTTGATGACAGAGGTAGGGTACCCATGGGATCTACAAATAGACGTCCCTAAGCTAGAGAAAAAATAATGGTGCCTGATCCTTTGGCTACCAAAGTTGATGTTGTTGAAGAAACAAGTGTAATTGATTGGTGTGATAAGTGTTGCATGCCCCATGCTCCATGTGGAGTAGATCAGCAAGAAGAAGATGAATTCATGATGATAACACTGATGATGATACATGCATGATGGAGTTATCTATAAGCTCATAGAAAGGAGTGACTTCAACTGAGGTAATAAGTGTTAGAAATGCTGCTGATTTTCGGGATTGCATTCACCGAGTACTTCTTCTTCCTCCCTCTCATACTTTAGAAATAGATACTATATGAGATTTTGAATTTCCCAATAATGACTTTGAATATTTAAGAGCTTTAATGATAAAGAAGTATGATGGAGGAATCCCATCTGAGGAGGATAGGCAGTTATTGATGAACATTGTTGTTTCTCAATAAAAGGATTATAATACTAGGAGTAGGGCCTCAAGCCAAACCTAAAACTACATTCCCTACTAGTATTCCAAATGTGGTTCCTAAGAAAGATACACACTCCAAAGGCCTTTCTGTCCCAAACAAGATTCATACTTCTCCTCATGCTCAAATTGTCAAAAATCTCGTGTTATCTGATGAGTCTGTCAATCTCCCTTCCAATGTTGCCTTGCCAAAGTGTGTTCCATATGACATTTCCCAAGTTAGTGTTCCAATTTTTGAGCTTCTTAGGATTCTTGAGCACAAGAAGAGGGCATTTGAGTACTTGGGATTGAAAGAAGAGAAGAGTACCCCAAGAAATGTAAACATTGTGGAGACTCCTCCAATCATTGAAGAGCTAGAAACACCACCATTATCGAAAGAAATAGATGAACCACCTGAGGTTTATTTGGGAACATCCCCAGTGGAGTATCAACTACATGTGGATTCATTCTTCACCACTCGATTATTAAGGATGATTGTTGCACAACTGTATGTTTGATTCGGGGCATCATGTAATGTTATGCCTCTAGAAGTCATGAATGAACTGGATATCAAAGTAATAGCAGCATATGGGAAGTGTACTACCATGGATTATAGAGAAGTGCTAGTGGTGGGATGTGTGAAAGGTTTGGTGGTGCAACTTGCAGCGTATCTCGGTAGAAACTTGAAACTTGATGTTGTTATTGTTGATTGCCCAGCCAAGTGGGGTATGCTATTGTCTAGAAAATGAGTTGTATGTGTTGGTGGGAGCATTTAAATGGATATTTCCTATGCCACCATCCCAATTGAGGGTAGTCTTGTCAAGTTGTATGGAGAAAAGAAGATGTTGCACCTCATTGAAGACCCCAATAATGCATCTTATAAAGTGTTGTACACAAGTGTTGATGATGATAACTTTATTGGGTTTGCTGATGGAAAAGAGAACAAAATGGATCAATGTAAGAATCTTGAACAAGTAGGATCTCCATGGACTCTATTTTTGATGGAGTTTGCTTAAAATTTGGAAATGGTGTTGGTGTAGTTCTGATTTCTCCAAGCTTGGAAGAGTTTGTTTTTTCTAAATAAAACTTAACTTTAAGTGTACCAACAACATTGCTGAGTATAAAGCATTGTTGTTAGGTCTAAGAATTGCTTGGAAATACTATGTTAAAGACATATTTGTTAAGGGAGATTCAGAAATAATTGTTAAACAAATCAGAAAATTGTATGCCACTAAGAATCAGAGAATGAAATAGTATAAGCATGCAGTTTGGGACTTGATTAAGATGTTTGATTCATTTAACATTGTGCATCATGATAGGAAGTTCAATGTTATGGTAGAAAAGCTTGTAGTATTGGTATATCAGTTTGATAAGTGTGAAATGTCCCCATATTGTGAATATGATGTTGAAGTGTTAACAAGGTCATCTATCCCTGACAACATTAAACATTGGAAAAAAAATTATGATGATGCTCAGGTCAAAATAAAAGGAGTTTGTTGATCAGTGTATTGATTTGGAGCAAATGGTGTGTGTAGCAGAGGGTAAAGATACTTTTTTTGGAAAGGATATCATCCAACTCAAAACTAATACCATCCCTAGAGGACTGGTTACTCTTGAATCAAACTTTGATAATGCTGATTGCATTATTAACAGGCATATAACAGCCTCAAGGGATGTTAAAGAGCATGACCTGGGTACAAAGGATAAGAAACCAAGGAAAATATGGTTAGGAAGCAATGTGAACACGGAAGAAAAAAATTCCTATGTCCAGTTGTTAAGAAAGTATCAGGACTGCTTGGCTTGGTCTTATTCAGAGTTGAAGGCATACAGAGAGGATCTATTTCAGCATGAAATTCCTTTGGAGTCTAATGCAAAACCATTCAGACAAAAGTAGAGGCCAATTAATCCAATCCTCTCTGTGAAGATGAAATATGAGTTAAAAAAGCTCAGAGATGGAGGGATCATTCAGCCATCTAGGTATTCTTCTTGGGTTGTGAACTTAGTGCCAGTTAGAAAAAAATGGTGATATCAGGTTGTGCATGGATTTTAGAAATTTGAATAGATCATCAATGAAGGATAATTATCCTTTACCAAACATGGATAACATGTTGTAATTAGTGACTGGTTCTGAGCTTCTTTCTACTTTGGATGGTTTCTCTGGGTATAACCAGGTAGTTGTGAAGCAATCAGAGAGAATCAAAATTTCTTTCACTACTCCATGGGGTACCTATGTGTATGTGAGGATGTCGTTTGGCCTGATGAATGTTGGAGCTAATTTTTAGAGAGAAATGGATGTAGCATTCTCAGGATATATAAATGACTTCATTGTTGTGTATCAAGATGATGTGACAATTTTCTCTAGAAAGAAGTGATCACCTACAACATTTAGAAAAGATGCTGATAAGATGCAGAGAGTATGACATTTCACTCAATCCAAAGAAGTGCCATTTCGGAGTGTAAAAGGACAAGTTTCTTGGTCACATTGTATCAAAGGATGGTGTCATGATTGATCCCGAGAGGGTAGAGGCCATCAACAAGGTCCCAATTCCAAGAACCAAGAAGGGGATTCAGTCCTTCTTTGGGAAAATAAATTTTATTAGAAGATTCATATCAAACTTTGCTAAGTTGACCATTCCAATTACTTGCATGCTAAAAAAGGACCAAGTAATCAAATGGGAAGAGGCTGCCATTCAGATTTCAATGGGATAAAAGAAGCATTAAAGCATGCCCCTATTTTAGCAGCTCTAGATTATAAGAATCCTTTTCATATGGTTTCTTTTTGTTCGGAGAGCACTATTGCATTTGTTTTGTTGTAGAAGAATGTTGAAGGGGATGAGAGGGCAATAGCCTTTTTCAATAAGGAATTGCAAGGGGTTGAGTTGAAGTACACCATTATGGAGAAGAAATCATTTTCCTTGGTAAAAGCAACAATGGTTTTTAGACCTTACATTTTGAGCTCTAAATTTGTTGCTTATCTTCCCACACCATGGTGAAATATGTCTTGTCAGAGATGGAGGTCTCAAGAAAACAATGCAGATGGTTGAACAAGTTGTAGGAATATGACATGGATATCCAAACCACAAAATTGGTAAGAGGTTTGGGCTTAGCTAAAATTATAGTTGAGAGCAACCTAGAAAACTATTGAGGTGAATGAGGTAGAAGAAGGAAGGGTGGATGTCCTTGAAAATTTGGTGAGTTCTGCATGGTAAAAGGATATAATTTTTTATCTTAGACATATATACTTCCCTGAGTATTTGAGTAAAAATTAGAAAAGATCTCTTAAGTTGGCTTCCCAGAAATATGTCATTACTAATTTTGGGTTAGCTTGGAAGAACCCTAAGGGAGTTATCTTAAGGTGCATTACTGAAGATGAAGCCCCAAAGATAATTGCTGATCTCCATGGAGGAGTTTGTGGGGGCAATTTTGATGGAAGAGTCACATCACACAAGATCTTGAGGGCTAGTTATTGGTGGCAAACTCTTTTCAAGGATATAACTTTTTTGGTTAGAAGATCTAAGAGTTGCCAGTGTTTTTCTAGAATACCGAAAGCTTCAGGCTCCCTTCCTTTGCATCTTGTATTATCAATCAAGCTCCATTTAAGCAATGGGAATGGATTTCATTCATGATATTTCATACCCTTCAAGTGTTGGCCATAAGTGGATTCTTTTATCCAATGATTACTTCACTAGTGGGTGGAGGAAATCCCTACCAAGAGGGAAACACACCAAATTGTCATGGACTTCATGATGAACCATATCATCTACAGGTTTGGAGTGCTAGTTAAAATTGTTACTGACAATGCCATGAGCTTCAGAGATAAACCTTTGGTGGAAATGTGCAAATAATATGGGATCAATTTTACATATTTCTCCAACTACAACCCCCAAGGCAATGGACAAGCAGAGTCCAACAATAAAAATATATTAAAGATCATTAGGAGAACCTTGGAGCTGAACAAAAGGAAGTGGGGTGAGTAGTTGAAGTTCGCTATGTTTGGGCTGATAAAATTTCTATAAAAGAGATACTGGAAAAATTCCATTTGAATTGGTGTATGACACTCAAGCTCTGTTGCCCCTGCATATGAAATTATCCCCATATCAGTTCATTCAACAAGTGGAAGATCAAGAAGTTAGTCCATATGATGCTTGCATTAACCAGATTGTTGAACTTGATGAAGAAAGGAGAGCATCTCACCAAAGGCATGTGAAGTTTAGAGAAAAATTGAAGAAATTATTTGAAAAGAAGGTTACTCCCAGATCTTTCAACATTGGAGATCTTGTGCTCTATGGGATAGCAAGCATGAAGACAAGGGAAACCATGGTAAATTTGATGCACTATGGATGGGCCCTTACTCCATTGACATCCAGATTGGTGAACATACCTTATTCTTGAAAGACTTAGATGGGGAATTGCTTGAATTTCCTGTTAATGGCAGGCACTTGAAACATTTCCTAGATTGATTCCCCAAAAACAAGGTGAGCATCATTTGTATAGTGTATAGTTTGTTGGTTGCTTTCTATCTTTCGTGTTTTTACTCATTCTGGTCCTTGGTGACCTAGTTTTTTTGGTTCCTTAGCTCATTTTTAGGAGATGGTTCTAGTTTTCTTCTCTACAAGCTAACTCCTTTGCCCAATGGATGTTTTTGGCACTTGGTCTATTATTTGGTTCTTGTGGCACTCACAGGGAGTGCCCATCCCTGAGTCGGAGCCAATGTTGGTGCTCGAATTAGTCTCACCTAGTTTGGTTGCCATGATTAGTTCCTCCTTGGTTGAAGGTCACTTTAAAAGCCCATAAATTGTTGATTTGTTCCTCTATCCATCTAAAGGTGTTTGTCAATTGAGCGTAAAAATCGGGATGCAAAAATTATTCATGGAGGGGATGGCTTGGGTGGCATGAAGATAAGGAAAACATAAGAGCATGTCAAAACCTACCTAATAGGCACCAAAGGCAGATGGTGTGTCCCAATTTTTTTCCTGTTGTCCCGATCGTTCGATTTATTTCTGAGTTGTATTGATTAAAAGAGATGGAATGTATTTTGTAATTGAAGGATTGTGCATGTAATCGTAGAAACTTATCTCAAAACTTATGTGAAATGTGTTGATATGACAAAATGAGTGTATGTGCCCCTAGGACATTAGTCCCCAACAGATGACAGTGCTTAGGAACTACTATTTGATGTTGGGTGCTGGTGTCTTTGTTGTGCTTGAGGACCCAAATTAGATTTTGGGATATTCAAGGATCGTGTTCTTGTGTTATTCATATATTATGTAGATCTGTACTGTAGCTCTGAGTTACTATAGGGGTGTGTTTTTCACCCAATGTATGTCCCCCTCATTTGGGGTGTATGCGATGACTGTAGGAGTGTGTGGCCTAAAATAGAAGACCTAATGTTATGTTGTATTGTATCCCTCCAGAGCTAGGGAATGTGCATGGTAGAAAAAGGGCACATGTAAACAAAGTGGCTAGTGACATGTGTTAGTAGAAAAAGTAACAAATATGCAATAAAAGACAATGTAATAAATAAAGTGTGAAAACAAAGTGGAACATGAAAAGAGAGTTCCAAACATGGGACATCTCTCACAATGTTAGAAGATAATTAGGGTTGAAGCAGACAAAATCATACAATGAGCATACAAGAAATACGGCGAAGCCCACAAATAATAATAGACAATAGAAAATAGTGTTAGGAAAAGTGTATCAGATAACCATGCTGGTGTATAGTCTTGTAAGGAAAATGCTGCACATGAAGCACCCATTAGCATGTTAGAAAGATAAATAGTATGTCATAATCCTGTATAAATTAGTGAAAGGTAAACTAACTTGTAATGCCATGTAACGATAGAACCCGTGTAGTATGTGGTAGTAGAGAAAGTACATGCCCCCAGGAGCCTCAATGGGATTGGTAAGAGGTACAATGTCAAACATCATTGTAGCATGTAAAAATATGTAAGATATCTACATTCACTCCAAAATACCAAGTGAACGAGCATATGTGTATATAGAAAGATAATGACATACTAAGTATCTAACTAGCATAGTAAGCAAAGTGCATCATGTAAGTAGTATAAGAAAGCAAGAGTAAGTGTAACCAAGATATGCAGATGCAATGTATGAGTGTGATGTAATGGAATGAAAAGTTTGAAGGTGGAAGGAGTCATGTGCCCCCAACATGTGTATGAAATGAGGTTCATTTATAAATGCCCCCGAGAGAAGTCAAGAATAAACCATAAAACCGAGTGTATCATCGTGAAATGGTTTGAAAATGTGTGCTAGAAGGATATATCATGAAGCATAGAGCATGAAATGTTTTTTTAGTATTGACAAATAGTTTTTTGAGAGGGACTATACCCTTTTACAAAAAAGGCTCAAAAGCCAAATATTACAATGAAACAATCCAAATAGTGATCAAGATCAGATGTGAAAAGATATTACAACAACATTTAAACAATTGTCTAGAAAAGTACCTAAAACAACTACGAACTGCCATATAACAACAAAAACTACAAATAAATTCCTAGTTTATAGCAAAACAACTACACATCCAGGCTAGGTGGGAGAAAAAAAATTCTTGCCATAGGATTTTTTTCTTTTTTTTCACCATCTTCCACCCGTAAGAAACCTCCTTGATAGGGAGAATAACCTCAAGAGATTCAATTGATAGATATTTGTTGTTTTCTACTGGAAAAGGAGGGATATTTTCCTGTGCCACTTTACACTCTGATAAAGCAATTTTTTTATTCTCCATGCTCCCACCAACAGGAATTTATTTAGTAGGAGTTTCTGGGACTAATTCGGCTCCAACGTCTGAATTAACATTTTAATCCAAATCATCCTTGGTATCAAAAACCAAATGCTCGGGAAGGACATTTTTCCACCAATTGTTTCTCTCAGTATTACGCTTTTCCAGCCCACAATCTGAGGCTATGTGACCAAAAGCGAAACATCTTCGACACTTGAAGGGAAAAAATTCATAATCAAGTGGTTGCATCCATGTTCGGTTTTGTACTTTAAGCTCAATGTTTCCAGGAAGGTTTTGGAAGTGTTAAGTTCAAAAAGAATCCTGGAAAATGTTGTGTGGGTGTAATCTGTTGTTTGGGATTCAATAAAAAGAGTAATGCCCAAAACATTTCCTATGGAGGTCAACCAGTCACGGCTCCAGAATTGAATGGGTAGATGAGGCATTTTGATCCAAATGGGTTTGCGGGAAAAGGATTTTGTGAGTGGGTTAAAAGAGTTAAACCATGGTTTTGATATGAGGTATCATGATTTGCATACCCATAATTTCCACGTTATATCATCTTTATCAATTTTTGAAGAAAAACAAACAATGAAAATACCTTTAGCACATGGATACAGATCTATCTTACCCATAAGAAGTGGAATCCAATGTTTAGAGATCCATTTGTGAAGATCTAGTAAGTCCAGACATAACCCACTGAAGCAGTAAATTAGAGCATGGTCTTGGTAAAATCGTTCAGAATCCAGAACTTCCTCCCTGAATGTGATGCTTGGGGTAGTGTCTATAGGGTCATAGATTTAAAACCCGCACGAAATCTTTGAAGGATACGCTAGAGTTCCCTTGGGAATTAGGAACCTTGCAATTAGGTTTGAAACACTATTAATAGCCACCCCAAAAATCTAGTGTAAAATTGTATTGCCAGCGAAACATGGAAGAGATCAAGGGAAGAGAGAATGGGGCCATAACAAATTCCACTTCCATTAGATCCAAACTCCACATCTCCTTTCACAGATTGAAATCTCTAGACGCAACAATGATATGCCCAAATATCCTCTCGTCGTTGGTTCCCCATATCAAATATGTATTTAGAGGATCATTGGGGCCGGATGCTAGCCGCCATGGTGAAGTCATCTATGTCCTAGATTAGGGCTTAGAGGAGGGATGGTTTTGTGCTTGGGAAAAACAAGATTAATCCAAGATATTTCTTCTTTCAATTGTTCTACATGAGGGTTGAGGCCGATATCAGGAGAGCTGCCATTACTAAAAGATCCAAATCTAAAATATTTCAGTTATCTTGAAGGGATGACTCCTTACCAGCTTCACCGCCCTTAGAGAGTCAACCATGGCCACCTTGGTTAGGGAAAATTTTTGTATTTACTGTTTTTGTGGAGGATAGGGCCGGAGGAACCATCATGAAAGAAGTAAAACTACATTAGACGCTCATTTTGTGAGTTTCTACCATGGTGTGAAATGTGAACGGGGTGACATTCATTTCATATTTTAGATGCTCAAGAATTGTGAGTATGAACTGTGGAACTAGAGTGTGTCAGAGGGTAACAATGGTACAAGGAATGTCTCAAGTTGTATAAGAATGCTTGGAAATAGGAAGTATGAAGCACATAGCATAATAGTAAAAATGATATATAATTGATGATATTAAAAGGGCCAAGTAAGTATTATGCCCCCTAAGTGTGTGATGAAAGGTAAGCTATCTAATGAGAGTGAAGAGAAAGGGTCCTCCACCTGAAGTTCGAGGATATAAATTCGTGTGACATTGCTTTAAAACCGGTGGTGTATGAGAGTGAAAATGTATTGGTGAATGAGACCTATGCGATGAAGGAGGTGGTGAACACCTATGTGAAGTAGACCTAGAAGGTGATGAGCACCTATGTGAAGGAGACCTAGGAGGTGATGAGAACCTATGTGAAGTAGGCCTAGGAGGTGATGAGAACTTCTGCGAAGGGGCTTCCTAGTGGGGGCTTAGACGACAAGGTGGAATGGTGTGCGATGAGGACGAGTAGGTCATGTACAAATAGGAGAGCTAGGTGTAGAATTTGCCTTAGATTTGAGAGGCCCAAGGGTCCTAGATGCTAAAACTATTGGAGCGATTTTCTCAAGAGGAGGTTGAGGTAATGGTGTGCATGGTGTAATATCTTTGAGAGGGAAAACATGATTATTGTGATTAAAATTGAGGTAAAAATTATTCATGGAGGGGATGGCTTGGGTGACACGAAGACAAGGAAGACCTAAAATCATGTCACAACCTATAATGGAAGGTGCCACAATGAATGACACAAACATGGTGAGAAGCCCAATCAGTAACTAGAAGCCCGATGTAGGCATAAGATTTGGGAATTGGATATGAAATATTAGAGAATGGACATTTAATAGCTAAGAGGAGTGTAATAGAGCACACACTGATAACATCTTATGGATAGATCATTGTGTTATTGACATTATTAGATCCAATATAGGCATTGATGTGTAATGAATTAAATGAAAATGTATCATGATAATCGTGATTCAAGAATGTAATGAGTGATGGAGATACATCAATAAGTAACAACTAGAAAATCAAGAGGCCCCGATCAAAGAGGAAACACAATACGATATGTATGATTAGTATAAGAATCAACAATTTTCTTGTCATGCTTATCCACTAGAAAATCAAGAGGCCTCGATAAAGGAGGAAGCACAATGCGATATGTATGATTAGTAGAATAGTCAATGATTTCTTGTCAAGTTTAGCCAATGGGTTATTGATTTAACAAATATGAGATTTGTAAAACCCTAATTTCAAAGTCACGTTTCATAAATATATGATAAACAAATGCTGAAATATAAATAATATAGGGAATAATCTAGATAAAAATGAAACCCTAAGTGTAAGAGAGAGGGTTAACGACTTGTTTGATCTATGCCTCGATGCCGAGACTATGCATACTAGAGACAATTAAAAACAAGAAGGAAGACTATCGCAACCGAGTAGAGAAATTCTGGAACTTCCAGATAAGTTGGGACTAGAGCTCTTAGACTAGGACAAGGGCACCTAAACCCTAAAGACCTTTTACAGTGCTTATGACTACACAAGATCTTAGAAACTAGTTTTTTTGTGCCACATAAGTGATAATAACATTCATTTTTGGTCACCTATATGTCATTGGATGATCACCGGATTCTCCTCTAACCTGTAAAGCGAAGATGACCTGCAAAACCCTCAAAATAATTCAAATCCTGAAAATAAAAGATGTAATATGGGGATTCATAATTACCTCGACGGTCACCAGAGATAGAGTGAGCTTATAACGAAGTGCTACACTACATCTCATAATCCATGTAGTTCTTGTGTGTGTATGTGTGATAGAATTTGGCCATAAGAAGCTCTTGTGAAAGTGAACATGATAGAAGGCCAAAGTTATATGTACCAATGTAAATAGATGTGTGGACAGAAAAATGAACTTCCCCTTCCTATGAAGTTTATATAGAACATGCAGTCCCTTACCCCTTGTATGATTCCTAGATGAATGCCTTTTATGCTCTTGAATTCCTTTGGATGCGACCTTAGGTGATGATAGTAGATGATTAGAGCTTGGTATTTTATTTTTGCCACATAGATTTATATTTATATGATTCCCTTGTTTGAATTTCATAATTGAAAGCTAAAATGCCGACCCATAAGAAAACAAGATGCCCAAAAGATAAAAGAGGCATAAAAAGAGTGAGTAAGATTGAAAGAGGTCGAGGGTGCCCAGAGTGGATGAGGATGCTTGACACTGGCATCCTGGCTAGGTGTCAGTGTCCAGAGTCGAGAAAGATAAAGCAATAAAGTATCGAGTAGAATGTAGGGTGTAAAAGACTAGAAATTAAACTAGAAACAAATATAAGAGGGAAAAGATAGTTATTAATTACTAGTTTTATCGCTTATGAATCATATGAATTCAAGTATGTGCTTATGGACAAAGAAACGTACCAAATTGCATGATTTTGTTTCTACATTTCCCCCCACTTTATGTTGTTGAGTGAATACTCAATAACATAAAGGAGATAAGAGATGTGTACCTGATAACCATGTAAAGTGTGATGGTGTTAATGTGTCGAGGAGACAAATGAAAGTGAGGAGTGATAAAAATGAAGCATGGAAGCTAAGAAAGAGGAAGTGACCCTAGGGGTGAAGCATATGAGTTTTGTCATGTTGTACCTATTGTTGTTGTAGCTTGATGAAGGGTTTCTTTTTGTTGTGTATTAAGGACCTACCTATAAAAGAAGAGAAAAGAGTAGTCAAATTCATGTGTTATGAAAACTCTTGCAAAAGTATGTAAATGTGTGTAAAAATTAGTAAAATTGAAGAGTGCACCTAATCCAGAAGAATAAAAAGGATAGAAAATGTCTTGAACTACTTGTAGAAGAGCACGTTTTTTGAGCGATCTCATGCCAAGAGTGAGTTTTTTGGGAGATCTCACGTTAAGAATGAGTTTTTGGGAGATCTCAAACCAAATGCAAGTTTTCTAAGTGATATCACGCCATGGCTATAGAGTGTTGGGGAGAGAGGTCTAATTTTACTCTCCTTCCATGACTACTCCTTGAATTTATACACCATTGCATCTAGTGTGATCCATGTTTAGTTCTATGTTCAATCCAATTAGAAAAAAAGATATAGAATGCATTGTGATTGCTAGAGGATTTTGCCTATACTGTGAAAAATAATCTTTAAAGTGTTGTCAATCAAGTTGATATGAGAAACTAAATGTAACTACCCCCTGGTCATAGGCACCCAGAAAATTCAACAAAGACCTTGTACCAAATTTCTAGTTTCTATATCTGGGATGTAGTGCCCACTCCTCTTCGACACCTATTTTTGATATAATCATGATTATTAGTTGCTTAGAGACATGGAAATTATAATTATATTTTTGATAGCCTATTGTTCGAAATTATGCACATTATGATTATTAGTGTTTATGTGACTTTTATTATGGATTGTATGGATTCCTAGAGGGCATTGATAGACATTTACATGAATACATGATGATGAGTTAGTGTTATTTTTTTATATGCTGACATCTTGGAATCTTCAAGTGGCGATTGTGTTTAGATGATATGACTAAGCTAGTGTGTACATTGATGTTATGGTTTATTAATAATATGATGATAATGAGTGATCGGTAGTAGGTTTAAACTTGCAGTAATTATGTGAATTGCATGGTTATCATAAAATGTTAATTGTGATATATGGTTTTGCTTAGGCTTAGGGTGATATTAAATGTTAATGGATATGGTAAAATTGTCATAATTAGTAATTGTGAATAATTTATTTACAATAGATTTGCTTAACCATGATAATGATGCAACTATGTCGTATTATGATCTTATATGATAGATGATATACCTATTTTAATTTTATTGACATATTGATATGTCCTTGACACTGAAGGTGGTATTGGCTTGGTTATTTATAGGGAAAAAAATAACAATAAACAAAGGAGGAACTAAGAAGACCAACCATGAAGGAATGTCTATGTTTAAAACATGGTCACCTTGGTAGTAGTTTTGTGTGTGTGTGTCATCATGTTGCTTGTCATTTGTTAAGAGGGCTCGAAGGGGAAAAACATCATAAGTGACCATGGGTGTAAATGTTGTTTTTCCTTTCTATTTATTTGTCTTCTTTGATGTTGCAATTTCATTAAGTTCTAATGTTCTCTCATGTTCTTGTGTTTATTAATGTAACCTTGATTAAGAAAGTAAGTTTGTGGTTTATGTTAATTGGATGATGTGGCATATCGGGGACAATGATTGTGTGGGATATACCCTATTCTCCTTATGATATTTATTGGATTTCATTTCAACCTTGGTTTGTGTGCCCATCCCCATCTCCAAAACTCGTATTTGGGATTTGAGCCCATATTTAGAGACTTATGGGAAAACTTGTACTTGTCCCACATTCCTTAAACTCTCTCATCAACCTAACCTATGGTATGAGGGGTACAATTTATCCCTAATCATGTGCTTTTGACGGAAAATAGGCAATTAATGCCACCTCTTTCTTAATTCCCTAAATTTGAAATCTTGAAATGTGAAATGAGTATTTTGTATGGGAAGGAATGTTTCATATCTCACCTTCTTCATTTATGGGACCTTGGTTTGTGTGTTGGGTTGTGAGGTGGATTGAGGTGAAATGAGGTGACATACTACATGGAGTCACATCACCATCCTTTCCACAAAATTCTATTTATTGGAGTCTTTTAGTTGTTTTAGGGGTTACTTGTTTGAACATTTTTGGGGGAGCTTGTATGGGAGTTGCTTGGATTGTGGAAATATGTTGGAGCTTGGATGCTTGAAGGTTGAAGGATCTCTATGGCAAGGTAGGATCTAAACTTGGTATTTTGATTTTATTATATGTGAATGGACTTGTGAAATGTATGAATGCATGTTATTTTGTATGGGTTTGGGTAGAATTGGCAATAGGATTGTGTAGGGAGATGGAAATTGGGCCAATGTGGAGGTAAAGGGAGTTTGTGAGGTCTTGTAGAGGGAGTTTGGGAAGGGTAATCCACCTATGTGGAGAGATAAGGAAATCTATATTATTGTGTATTCTTAAAAATGGATAGATAAGGATTTTTGTGTGAGTATAGTGCACTTGGAGGTTTAGAGTGGACCCCTATCCCACTTGGGAGGTATAAGGAGATGGCCACCATGTTTCTCTTCTCCTTTGGTTCAAGATTTTGAGCCTGATTGTTTGTGTATGTTGGAGATTTTTCAATTGCTTTGTTCTTGTGTGTGTATGTGTTGTTGAAGTCAATGTTGTGAGGCTGCCATGGTTTAGAACACCCATTATTCCTTCTTGGTTGGGGCTTAGCGGCCAATGAGAAGGTTGGATTCACCTTATCATTAGATTAAGGTTGGGAGGTGAGTGTTTCCTAGATCCCTACACTTTGTTGATGTGTTGGAGATGGAGAAAATGTGGATTGCATACTTAGCTTGGTGTGTTGGAGCTGCATGATGGAGTTAGGAAAAGTTTTAAAAACAATTGTCATGTTGTCTCCACCTTTAGGTGGAGGGCTTGTAAACTTGGATTTTATTTTCAATTCTCCTTTTAAAGAAATTTAATTAAGGATGTTATGAATGTTGATTTATGAAATATAGAGGGTTGAAGAAGGATAAAAAGTATGAATTTTATTTTATTGTAAAATCTACTTCATAATGCAAATCTATAATTTATTTGAAGGTCTGTAATTTATTTTAAATTTGCCTCATATTGTAGGCTTAAATATGAAAATGGTTCTCCCTCAAATGCAAATGTGTAGAGATATATATTTACTCTCTTTTAAATTTTGTTTAAAGGAAATGGAAATCTCTTTTGGGCTGCAAGTCTCCTTAAATTCAAATGAAATACTTGAATTAATTTTATTGTTGTGAATGGTGGGATATTTGATTTACAATGTATATTTTCCATCTGATTTTCTTTTTGTAACAGATTTCAGAATTGGACAATCATTGTATGCTTATATTGTGATGAAATATTTCCATTTTAAATCAAAATAAATTTGTTTGTTTCCACTTGTAATTCTTCTTATAGAATTAAATAGAAGCAAACATGTGTGTGTGTGTGTGTGTGTGTGTGTGTGTGTGTGTGTTGTATGTATGTATACATATACATTCATATAAAAACTATTTTCTTTCTACCCGTGTATTCTTTTACAAAATAAGTCTAGCAACTCCATATATATAAATGTGTGTGTGTGTATATATATATACACACACACATATTTACATTATATAGAAGTAAGGTTGAATAAGATTTTGAAAAGATATACATATACAATATTAAAATCAAAAGGGAATCGATTTTGTTTATATTGTATAGTTATTAAACTAAATTAAAAAAAAACAATATGTAGGGAGGGCAAGAGGGGGCCGCGCCTCCTGTGCCTCCCACGGCTTTGGATTGTAGGAAGAGTGGTGTGGTGCCGCGGATAGGCCCACATGGTCATATGATACCCCTACACACACAACTATATATAAGCGTCCAACCTTATATATATATATATATATATATATATATATTATATATATATATATATGTTTATGTGTATGTGTATATGTGTGTGTGTGTGTGTCATGTATAAACATATAAATATGTATACAAACATATAAAATATGTATATCTTTATACAAAAAAAAGAGTTTGATTCATCCTTGTAACAAATAAAATACTTTGGGGTAAATACAACACCCACAACCAGGAGATCTGGGAAATAAACCAGAAAACAAATTTACAGATTATCAAACCTAGGAGAGAGTGTAAAACATATATAAGAAAATAAGGAGAGAATTTTCCCTCGGCTAAAAAAATCTAGATCAAAACGCTAGAGCCATAGCTCTCTACATATTCCATGGCCTCCATCTTCTCCTTTCCTACAAACCAACTTGTGCAAATGGAGGCACATTAGGGAAAACAAAGGAAATAAAAGAAAACTTAAGAGAAATTAGGGCTTCTTTTAGAATACCTAGGATCTAGGTGAGGATTAAATCTACCCTATGGCTCAGATTTAATCCTCACATCTTTAAGTGATGGGAAATAATTGTTTTAATAAAGTATGAGGGAATTTAATTAAAAGGAACCCTAGGGATTCATTCATAGGTAATAGTGAGCTTAGGTTATATTAGGATATTTTAATTAAGGGTAAATAAATATATGTTGTGCATGGGTGTTTTTATTATGTTACATAAGTGGATTAAAATAAATAAATTTAAATGTGTAGCTAGCTAATTAAATGAGTGGCATGAGTATTATTTGTTTAGGAAATGAACTAAAACTAACTTAGCAAATAATTTTAATAAATTTAATAGGAATTAAGTGGGTGAAATTAACGAGTTTAAGTTAGAAAATATTTGAAATAAAATTTGATTTAATTTAATATGAAGTTAAGGAAAGAAATTAAATAAAATTAATTTAGGGATAAATTAAACCATAATAATTACAGGTAATAAAATACTATTATTTTAAAAGGGGATGTATTAAATAAATGAACAAGTGCTTGAATAAACGCAACCCATGTTTGTTTTATATAAAAAAATTGCTGCAATTTTTTTTTAAGTAATGTGATGAGTGTTGGTGTGGTTTGATGTGGCGAAATGTGGGTGTCATCATTGAGAGAGTAGAGAGATAGGGTTGTGAGACAGAGGGAGAGATCTAGGAGCCCTAGGTAGAGAGAAGGTCATGAGGAGAGACCTAGGGGAAAATAGATGTCAATGATTGTCAACATTCATGAGATAATGAAGCTTCATCTCGCCTCACTCTGCCAGAGACACATGAGAGTTCCGAGTTGAGGTTTGTCTTTAGTTAGCTTGAGCGGATGCTTCAAGCTATGCCCATGCACTAGTAACATGAAGGATCGTATTACTATACATATTTTGAGGAAAGGGGCTAGAGTATGGTGGTGGAAAGAGGAGCAGAATCTCCACCTAGATTCAGAGACCATGACATGGGATCCCTTTAAGGAGTGATTCCAGAGTAGATATATATCTAGGTGGTTCATTCAGTAGCAAATTGATGAGTTTCACGATCTACGACAACTGAGTATGACAACGGCAGAGTATGAGACTAGAATTTTGGACTTATTATAATACGACGATTATATATAGGATGAGTAGGTCAGGGTTCAAAAGTTCAGTAAGGGCACTAATTTAGATCTAAGAATGGTGGTGTGCATGCATTGTCCACAAACTCTAGATGAGGCCATTAAGAAGTCCTATATTGCAGAGGAGAATAGGGGGAAGACATAGCAGGTGAGAAACATAGTGAGGAGTTGCATACAATAGATGACGGAAAGTTAGCCGAAGGGGGAAATTCCTCCTCCTCATGGAAGCCACAGATCCACATAGTCCTCCTTCCCACCAAAGCAATTTCCATAGCTACAGAAGTAAACCCACCCACCATTCAGGCCTCTACAAAGATATGATGCTCAAAGAGGGAAGAGTATGGGGCCTCCAGGTAAAGGACCTATCAGGACACAGGCACCACCTAGAGCTTAGTCATTCGGAGCTCATTTTTAATAGCCACATCAATCTAGAGTAGGGTCATCAGGGTCTTTAGGACATACTACTAGAGCACATGGAGGAGTCTCTTCTCATTGGAGGGGACTGATGTATTTTATGGATGTGGTGCTAAGGGGCACCATTAAAGATATTGTCCGCGAAACGAGGTAATAAGGGAAAGGCCCTATTTCGGTGACAGATTAGAGATATGGCATGGAGTCACAGGATCTATGTAGTAGTCGAGAAAATATAGGTAGAGAACCAAAGCACTTTGATCGAGACCTCAGGTAACATTGGTGGTATTCATATCTCTATCTTATTCAATTCAAGCTCTTCCAATTCTTTCATTTCCCCATATTTAGTAGAGATGTGTAAGATGGTGGAAATTAGCCGGGGTTATAGTTGGGACATAAAGAGGGCTTCGAAGCCAAGCTCACAGTGGACTCCTTAGTCAAGGAGTGTGTAGTAGACCTAGGAACCTTCACCATGACCTTAGATCTTTTCATCCCCCTTAGGATCTTATGAGATTATTTTGGGTATGGATTGGCTTTCAACACACAAGGCTAGAGTGGATTGCTATAGTAAGGTGATTTTTTCACAATGATTTGGGAGTTGAGTCAGTGATTATTGGGGTTAGGAAACCTATTTCCATTTGAACTATATCTGCTATGCATCTTAAGTGGCGTGCACATCGGGGATGCCAGTTATATGCCATTTCGATTAGCGAAAGGTCGAGGATGAGACTAGTGGGCCTTCACTTGATGATAATCACATTTTGTGGGAGTTTTATATGTATTTCATGATGAATTACCTTTCCTAACTCCCTCACGTGAGATATATTTCTATATAGACTTGGTTCCAGGAGAAGAGCCTATATCACACGTGCTTTAAAGGATGAATACGCCCGAGCTTTGTGAGCTCAAGTTATAGCTAAAGGGCCTCCTTGAGAAGGGCCTAATCCACCCTATTGCATCTCTTTGGGGTGTACTTGAGATTTTTTTGAAGAAGAAGGATGCATACCTGAGATTGTGCAACAATTACAAGTAGTATTCATTCCGGATCAATTACATAGGATGCACTTACAAATATATAGGCACATAGTTTCCTATAAATTAGGAAACTACTCTACTAACAAATACTAATCTTGTGAGTTGTTTGTAACAACCAAACAACTCAACACACATTCGTTATTAGTTGTTTTATACAATAACTAAATAACAAATTACTAATATAGTAACAATTACCAAATGTAATTATTATCTACACAATGTAAATACTAATTCCTAACATTCCACCCCTTAGTGTTTACATGGTTCAATATATCTCGTTCTTTGATTGTAGCATGCCACCTCTGTGTGCTCATTATCAACTCCGCAAATGTGCAGCATTGGGCTTGCACAAAACTCGAACATGTGCTAACGCACATTTCTTCCACTGATGGTTTTCTTCAGCTTCAACCAATAAACATACCGAATTGGTTTTGCAGGTGTACCAATAACCTTTCACAATTGGTTTTACAGGTTTACCAAAAACCTTTCACAATTGGTTTTGCAAGTTCACCAAAAACCTTACATAATTGGTTTTGTAAGTTCACCAAAAAACCTTACACAATTGGTTTTACAGGTTTACCAAAACCATCTCAATTGGTTTTCCTGGTTTACCAAAAACCTTCACATCATGATTATTCTACAATACTTTTTGATCAATATTATACAATGTCTCTACAAAAGGGAATCATGTAGGAAATACTGCTTTCAAAACTGAACAATAAAACATAATGGAAATGGAACAATGAGACCATGTTCCCCCCCTCAATGTGAACATTTCACTTATTCAAAACAGGAACTCTGAAATCATACTGCACACAACAAACTACAATTATGAAATGAAAGAAAGCTCACACACACATTGTCACCACAACTTCATGCGGCCCCGTCATTGGCAACTGACAAGAGGTCACTGATCAACCTCCTGCCTCCTATGCCTCCGTCCTCCATCTGAAAATCATCTAATAGAGAAAATCTTCATCACTTTGATGTGTGGTATTTTCTTCCTCTTCATTTTCTCCTTCTTCATCAACAATCATGGCATTATCTTGTAGTTTCCCATCGAGTAAGTCTTGTGCTCTTTTTCTACAATTGTTAGATATATGACTAGGTTGTTTACAATAGTAGCATGTAAATTGTTTCTTCGTTCCTTTAGAGGTTGAACCATATTTGGGCTTTTTCTTACCAAATTGTTTCTTGTTTCGCCAAACATTGCAGTCTCCTCTAGTTCAACAACCATAATTCTTTTTCTTCTTCTATCAAAGAAGAAATAAGTTCATCTAGACTTAGATTTATTTTTCTTAATGTAAAGACCGTATTATAATAACATGAAGGCATGCTATATACTTCTTTAGCATCATCATCAGTGTACATCTACTTTTATACCAAAGAAGTTGATTACAGATAGAATGAAACTTACTAATATGCTCCACCATGTTCTCACCTTCTTCCATCTTGAGGCCGAACAATATTTGCTTCAAATATATCATTGCGCTTCCCATTTGTGATCCAAACAACTTGTTCAATGTCACCCAGATTGTATGAGAGGACTTTTTAAAGTCTATATGATGTAGATAAGCATCTGATAGACCCAATCTGATAATTGTTGTAGCCTTTCGATCTCTGTTGTCCCATTTTACTGCTTCATCTGCATTTGTCATTTTTTTTTTTTTCCATCAACAATATCCCATAAGTCTTTGTTGATTAGGAATAATTGAGTTCACACTTGCCAGGTATGAAAATATTTGCCTTCAAATTTTTCAATGTGACTCAACTTATCCATTATGAATTTTCACACAATTCGGATGTCGATTCTACCGAGAATGCATCCGTGTGATAACTTGTAAAAAGTAATTAAATATTACTGTTGATGGTGAATCACAACACCCCTAAATGTCTGCAACTCGATGGGTTGAGACTCTCAGTGCGATTGCATAACATGGAGCTTTTCCCAAGTGTGGGACCTTGTGAATTAGGAAAGCTCTCTGGATGAAGGCCGGTTCCTATTCCTCTATTCAGATGCACACATAAAAATGCAGAGGGTTTACTCAAAAACCTAATCTAACTTGCCAAGGAGACAGGGGTAAGAAGATGCATAAAAATAAACCTAAACTAACAAAGGTGATGCACCGAGGAATGAAGAACACCTATCTTGCCAATAAACACAAACCATTAAAATGCAATGCAAGATCATGCACATATAACCAAATTTGTAGTGAAAGATCAGGAGGATGCAAATGAACACAGAGAGGGTTGAGAATCATCCACAGACATGCATTATTTGCTCCAAATATTGATACAATACACTACAAAATGCTAAGAGGCAAACTTGCATTATAGTTTTAGATGGGAGGTTTGAACTCCACAAATTCACCTGCCAAAGAGAAGAAGGGAGGGACAAAACAATAATTTCCAACCTTTAAAAAGAATCCCCTCCTTACAATTTATCAGAAGAATGAAAGAGGGGAGAGAGAGGAATTCCAAATCTACCCCAACCACCTCCGTTGTATTGAATTCATCTCATTATGGTGGTAGGTGAGAACCCTAGCAAACCCAAAAAATGGAAAACTGTATTTTGTATTTGGGTAGAGGATCTTGTAAGATTTCCGAAAAGTCCAACCTTGCTTGAATATGAGCTCCCTGTGAAAAGTTATTGCCATTTGAATATCTGGGTCAAGATTTACTTTTTTTCGGGTTCGGGGTGTCAATGCTCAAAATGTTGCACCTCCTGAAGATGCACCTCGGTGCGTCCATACTCATGTCAACATACTCTTAAGTGTGCCATAGGCACTGAAAATGTGGTGTTGATGCCTTGCAACCTGCGCCAGGGTGCAACCTTTTTCATGTCGACATTTTTCAACTGCGCCTTCCAACCTGTGCTAGGGCACAACATTTTTCATGTCGACATTTTTCAACTTTGTGCCCAGGGCGCAACGCGTTTTCATGTCAACATTTTTAACCTGCACCTTCCAACCCGTGCTAGGGTGCAACTTTTTCCATGTTGGTGCCTTTTTATCTGCACTGGGGGTGCAACTTTTTCCATGTTGGCGCCTTCTTATCTCGCGCCTGGTGAAGCGCAAATTTTTCCATGTTAGCACCTTATTATCTACGCCGGGTGTAAATTTTTCCATGTTGGCGCCTTCTTATCTCGTGCTGGGGGTGTAACTTTTTCCATGTTGGCGCCTTCTTATCTGCGCCAGGGCACAACTTTTTCCATGTTGGCACCTTCTAATTTGCACCAGGGGCACAACTTTTTCCATGTTGGCACCTTCTTATCTGCACTGTGGGCACAACTTGTGGTACATATAAATGTCGGGTTTTGAGTTCCGTTGATTTCCATATTTTGTTTGTCTATATTTACTCGGGGGAGATATATACAACAATTTCTTTTAATACAATAGAATGATGAAACCAAGAAATCCAATTAAAATACGCAATCAAAAAATAAATGATACTATTTTCACCATAGCTATTATTTTCACTGCATTTCCAATACAAAAATAACTTCTTCTTTAACACCACGGTTATGCCAAGTTTGCTATATTAGAATGCATGAAAATACAGATCTACACACATTCTTGTTTAGGCTGAGTCGTTATAAAACATAATCTATTGATAAATACCAAGCCTCAACACATTTATATGCACCACGTCAACCAGGAAAGATAGAGAATGAATTTATCCACACATGGTAGATCAAACCTTCAAATTGGTTGAAATTGATGCTCAAAGCTTTTAGAGTACATACCAATTGCTTCCAAGTGGCAACACAAGCATATGGAGGGCAGACGTGTTATAACCAATGCTATAAAATGTTGTCAGGTCTGCATATGTAGTGGTGACACACCATCCATCTGCAGCTTGCAGACAGTATGGAACAGATTCAAATAATCATTGGTGGCATTAGCCATTAAGAGGAGTTCATTGTGAGATAATGACCTGGTTCTGGAGCAATTGGATTATCTACAGGGAACTCAAATGGTTCGAGAGATCTCTCAGGAGTGTAGCACTATATTTATAGTCACAAACCAATTTGTAGGCCCAAACATATATAGATATGATCTAACAGAAGATGTTTGAGTGAATTAAAAAAAAACATGACAGTAAAGTTGACATAAAACTCAGCTTGCAAATAATTCGATCTTTAAATAAATTAGAACAACATGCCTTCAATGCAATCAGGTACAAGAGCATTTCACTCTGATACCAAATATAATAAATGCCACATATTTGCACAATAAAACTGTTTAGATTTATACACGGAATAATGATATTATATTATATTCATTCCAGGATCAATTACATAGGATGCACTTACAAATATATAGGCACATAGTTTCCTATAAATTAGGAAACTACTCTACTAACAAATACTAATCTCGTGAGTTGTTTGTAACAACCAAACAACTCAACACACATTCATTATTAGTTGTTTTATATAACAACTAAATAACAAATTACTAATATAATAATAATTACCAAATGTAATTATTATCTACACAATGTAAATACTAATTTGTAGCAGTAGATTAACCTACATAATTGCAGCTTCATAGTGTTACATATTTCTCTGGAGTTTAATGTATTTATTTGAATGTATGCAGTTAAAGGAACTTGCAATACTTAAAATAATTTGAAAAATAAAAAATATGGTGTACATCGTAGAGCATCAACATCTTGTCATATTAGCATACGTTTAATTGTATACATAAAAATCTGGAAAGTATTCTAATTACATTCACAAAATTTATATTGCAAACATAACTTTTAAAACTACATAGGAAGGCCCTAATGAATACATCTAGAAAAATGGTATATCCAAAAAATTACTATTGTCATCATATGGGGTGATAAACATTGATTATGAGCACATGATCAATATCTTAGGTAGTATAAGTAATATTGCCCTCTTTTAATATTGTTGTTGGATATTATTTTCCTACCAATACAAAGTTCAATTACCCAGCTGAAAAGGGATTTAGACCCCTTTTGATAGAGCATTTAGTTTCCCAACTGATAAAGGATCTGGTCCCCTTGCTGAAAAAGGATTTGGTTGTCCATTTGATAAGGGATTTTCCCCCACTTCGATAAAGGAGTTGGTTTCCCTGCTGAAGCTTGCATCCATGGTGGCATTGGAAATGAACTACTAGGACTGCTTGAACTTGTGTGAAGTAAATGAGGTGATACATACCAAGATGGAATTGTACAAGAGTTATTCATAAGTGATGGAGGTGTTATAATTTTAGCATAACATGGAATTTGAATATTTACCATATCTTGAAAAATCCTTCAATTTTCATGATGTGTTGGAGAACTTACACATATCCTCTTTTCGTATTCCTTTAATTGATTTGCAAGTTGCCTCTCCTTCTTCTAAAGTGCTCTTTCATTTGTTGCTTTTGTGCCTTCTCAATCTCTTTTTGTTTCTCCTTAGCCTACTTCTCCATTTCTCTTTTAAGCTTCTCCTACAATTTTTTTCTTCTATTGCAAGTCTAGTAGCCTTTTTTTCTTGTGCTAATTATTTTCCTTAACTTTAGTTTTTCTTGTTCCTCATTCTTTTTTCTCGTATCAACCAATAGTCCATGTATTCAGGTGCCATCAAAATATATGAATGCCTACTTAGCCTAATAGAACCATCTGAATCTATAACTCTCTTTTTGTTTATGATCTCCCTTGGAAGTCACAATTATTGAGAAAGTAACTTACTATATCCATCTCTGATTTGAGTCTCTTCTAGGACTTGAAGTCCATGTTGCCTAACTTATGATTTTATTTCATTTTCCCCGAGCATCCTCTTCATATTTGACTCCATTTTGTTCATCCTCATCTCCAACGTCTGCATAGTAATGAAATATCTCTTGTTGTTCTAGTCCTTTAGGAAAGGAAGGAAAATTCAAGCTTTGATCTTCTGTGTTGGAAGGTATCTTGTAACCCATGTTTTTTATGGAATCCTCTAACCATTATGGAAGGTTAACTTGACTTGGAAAGGACGTATCATTGTTACTTAGAAAATATGTAGACCCTTCATTATTGTTACTGATGTTACTTGGGTTTCTAAGAGGAAGATTTACCTCCACTCCATGTATTACAATTGTTTCCATATCATCTCTTGATTCAATATTTTGCAGGATTGAGTTTGAGTACCACCTCTTCACTATTATTTAATTACATATTTATTCCTTGAGAGATGATCAAATTTTTTGTGAAAGAATTAACATTTTCCTCACCTTCTATGTCAAATGCTTGGTTGTATGCCATGTCATTTACGAGAGAATCATAATTCAATGGCAAAATACCAATTCTTTGAAACTTGTAATTATGTTAGATGGTGTCAGTGCCTTTTTTAAGGCTCTACTTACTGCAAGCTCAAAAATTTCATTCCTTTTCACATTTGCACATATGTTCTCCGTCATCCATTTGGTCCTCTTAGCTTTAGAATATGTCTTGAAAGGGTTGAACACACTCACATCAAGAGGTTATAACTTAAGACTAGTATGTGTTGGTAGTGTTATCAAGTCAATGCCCAATTTGTTGGCCTCCTCCACAATTTGTAATTCTACATGGTTTCTGTGGCCATCAAATATTAATAGGTGTCTATTATTTGGAGAAACACCTCCTGTTACTGAATGTGCAAAATGACATAGCCAATTTAAAAATAATTCATTTGTCATCCATGCATTTGGATGTGCAACAAGTGCATGCTCTAGGTTCACAATTTTTAATATAATTCTTCACCATTCTATTTCCATTGAACAAATAAAATCCTAGGATTGACAAAGCTATTGCATTGACAATACATAATATAGTGATCCACTCCCTACTCTTTGGTATTACCTTTGGGAAATTTTGAATTCAACTCTTAGCAATAACAAACATTCCACAATTTCTCTCAGCTTGCAAACATGTCTCATCACAATTCCAGATTTTATGAGAACTGTATGCATAGGTTCCTTACCATTTGGAAAAATTATCAAAAAAATTGGTCACTATTGTAGGGTGGAAGTTTAAAGCTCTATACCTATCAAGTCCCTCAGTTGTTCAGATTGGAAGGTCCGGATGAATTTTTTTGAACCCACCCCACCATGATTTATCAATAAACCCATCTCTCGAAGGGTTTTTTTCTTGTTTCACAATTCTTAGAAATGTTTTACTTTAAATGCAATAACTCCAAGCCATGACCCATAACAACCATTTCTTTGCACCATTCAACAATTCCCTTTTCCTCTTCTTCGATTAGAAATATTGAAGGATCCCTCCTCTTTGTGTGGGTGAGACATTTAGCCAATAGTTTAATGATGTGGGTGGAGGGTAAGTTCACCAATTTGGGGGGTCAAAAAGTGGGCAAAAATAAAAAAACATGTAAAACACGTACACATTGTAAAACAACATGAAAAAGTTTTATTTTTCTTGGTTTGGTATTTCTCAAACCTAAAACACGTACATGTTTTAGTTTATTCGAAACGCGTGACGTGTTTTGCATAGTATGGACTATATATGTGTTTTTGGGGGGCTTATAGTTATGAAAATGTATTTATTTTATTATTTATTATACTTTAAAGTTTTATTAGTAACTATAAGAAGTCGGGGTCACTTTGTACACTGATGGAAATGGTCCCATAGCTCTTACAATTATAATCTATAAGATAGTTTTTAAAAATCTAATATGGTCATTAAGATTTACTCATTTTCGTGGATTTCATCGAAGGACCTAAAAATTTCAGGGAATATATATTGTAGTTGGGCTTTGTTTTGGGAAATCATATAGTCATTTTGTAGGTTTTTGACCTTCTCTGGATTGGATTTTGGCCATAACACTACTTGAATTGGTACCAATTTTTTAATTTGGTCCATAATTCACTTTAGTGACCATGAATCAACTCTATGATGCTGTCTACTTCTTACTAAAATGAGATCCTCACTTTATACATAGAGGTTTGCTTCCTAGATAGGATTCTTGTCCTATGTCCAAGATGAGGTGACTTTGATGTGCCTCCTCCTTAAGGTGTGATCACACTACTAGGTGTTGAATGATTTTTTTATGAATATTACCAAGTGAATTGCATCATATGAACTCGGATGATTTATCATTTTTAGAAACAAGGTTCTCCATATAAAGATCATCCCCTTACCTTTCCTGGCTCTAAAATAATCCTTTCATCGAATCAAAATTCACAATTCTCATACATGTTTTTTTCGTATGTCTCTCATGGAGAAAGGCGATGCCTTAATACTTCATGAGATGATGGTCCTTGATACCTCGGTGGCATGACTAGATCATTTTAGCTTGTTCTTTGGAGAGTTTTGGGTACCATGACAGAGTTAGGATATGATGATCCTTAAGTCATTGTTTGAGATCAACATTTCACCTTTGAACATGATGAATCCTTCATAATTCAATTTTTTGACCAAGATGACACCTAGGTGGAAGCATGTTTATGGTACATGAACACCTTTTTCTCAAGTTACTCATGGAAATAGGTTTCCTCCTCTGAGATAGGGGATGAATTCTTGAATGAAATTTGAGGATGCGTTACATTTTCTTGACCTCCATACTTTACTGAAACACTAAAAATAACATTTTATGATCAATGAAACTATTCTAAAAATATAATTCATCATGCAACTCAAAATTTAGGTCATATTTCATTTTGAACTAGGATGGGCAGCTACATGGTTTTACTGAACCTAAAGAAACATTTAACCCTTCAATCAATGTTGATTATTCCACATTATAAAGTATTATAATAGAATTAAAATTCCTATTTTGTTTCATAATAACTCTTTCCATAACTCCATGAATCTTCCAAAGAATTCATCAATCATTGTTTTTGCTTTCATTCCCTTCACACCAAAACCCGATCTTAAACAAACCGCTCCCGACTAAGGTTTTACTTCCTAAAATTTCCTAAATTTACTTAAACATCTTCAATTCTCTCTAAAATCACTCTCAAATGCTTTATATTTTCTCTCAAAACCTTCTAAGGGTGTTCAATTCACTCCTGAATGGGCAAAAATGGCCTTTTAATAAATTTTAAGTATTTATGTGAAAATCCATTGTTTTATTCTCTACATGATCCTGCAGTTACTCCCATATGGTATTTGAGTACCTAGATATCTTGTGTTTATATTCTTGTTTGGGATGTTTCAATGGGATGAATTAAACCTATTTTTTTATATTACTTCGACTGCATGATTTTGGAGGTGTTTTTTTAGAGTGACTTTTTACCCACCCTAGATCAATCTTCCTCATGGAAACATGGAAAGAAATTCTTTCTTCTTCCTTAGCATGTAGGTTGAAACCTTGGCCAATTTTTACCTATATTTTTATGTTACACGGTGTAATCAACACACGGTAATTGCACTTGTCCATATGGATGTGGGTGTCATTAATACCACTTTTTTCAAATGATTGTGTATTGTGAAAAATAAAATATTATGGTTGGGCATTGGTGTCTGAAGCCATAAAAGGTAAACAAGTAAAATATTGACTAGATTGGAGGGTGTGTAAAACCATATAGAAAATTAGAAACAAAAAAGAGGCCAAAGAAAGTCATCAATTACTAATTTTCTTTCTTAGGAATCATATGAATGCTAGTATGTGTTTAGGATCTAAAAAGTACCCAAGTGCATAATTTTGTGTCTAAATTTTCCCCAAATTTATATTGTTGAGTAAATAATTAATAACATCAATTATTTAGAAGATACATACCTTTTTTCCTGTAGAGAGTCATGGCAATAACGTCTTGAAGAGACAAGTAAAGCATGGAACGAGTGTAAAATGAAGCATGGAAACAAAGAAATGAAAGTGAAACAAGGGTGAAGCATATGTGCTATTTGTACCTATCTTTGTGTTTGTATTGTTGGTGTATGACCACTTCTTATTACATATTAAGGATGGACCTACAAAAGAAGATAAAAAGAGTAATTAAAGTAGTGTATATGAAACTTTACGTAAAATATGTCGAAGTATGTAAAAGTGTGTAAAAACTAGTGAAAGGAAAGTGTACACTTGATGTGAAATAGTGTAAAGGATAGAGAGATGTCCTAAAATGCTGTGAAGAATGGGTTTTTTGGGAAATTGCATGCCAAGTGCAAGTTTTTTGTGTGATCTCACGTCAATGGAGAGTTTTTTTGCCGATCTCACACTAAAGAGAAAGTTTTGGGGAGATAGGTCTAGTGTTGCTCTCCTTGAATCTTCCCAATAAGCACCACCGTAGTTGGTGTGTCCCGATTTTTTCTTGTTGTTCTAATCATTCTGATTTATTTCCGAGTTGTACTGATTGAAAGAGATAAAATGCATTTTGTAATTGAAGGATTGTGCATGTAACTACAGAACTGCTATGAACACTTATGTGAAATGTGTTGATATGATAAGATGAGTGTATGTGCCCCTAGGACATTATTTACCAACAGAGGACATGTGCCTAGGTGCTACTTTGTTTGATGTTGGGTGTTAGTGTCTTTTTACCGAGGATAAAAGTTAGATTATTAGCCATTCGGTGACTATGTTCTGTGTTATTCCTGTATTGTGTAGATATGTACTGTAGCTCTAAGGTGCTGTAGGGGTGAGTTTTCACTCAATGTATGTCACCCTCGTTTGTAGTGTATGCGATGACCGTAGGAGTGTGCCACCAAAAGAGAATACCTAATGTTGTGTCGTAATCTATCACTCCAGGAGCTAGGGAATGTGCATGGTAGAAACAAAAGGACATGCAAACAAAGTGGCCAAAGTGACATGTGTTAGTAGAAAAAGTAACAAATATGCAATAAAAGGCAATGTAATAAATCATCTATGAAAACAAAGTGGAACATGAAAAGAGGGTTCCAAACTTGGGACATCACTCACAATGTAAGAAGATAATCAATGTTGAAGCGGCCAAAATCATACAATGAGCATTCAAGACATAGGGTGAAGCCCGAAATAATAAAAGACAATAGAAAACAATGTTAGGAAAAGTGTATCGAAAAACCATGGTGGTGTATAGTCCTGTAAGGTGAATTATTCACATGAAGCACCTGTTAGCATGTTAGAAAGATGAATAGCATGTCATAAGCCTGTATAAATCAGTCAAAGGTAAACTAACTTGTAATGACATGTAAGAATAGAACTTGTGTAGTATGTGATAGTAGAGAAAGTAGATTCCCTCAGGAGCCTCAATGGGAGTGGTAAGAGGTAAAATTTCAAACATCATTGCATCGTGTAAAAATATGTAAGAGATCTGCATTCACTCCAAAAGACCAAGTGAACACGCATATGTGTATATAGAAAGATAATGGCATACTAAGTATCTTACTAGCATAGTAAGAAAAGTGCATCATGTAAGTACTATAAGAAAGCAAGAGTAAGTGAAACCAAGATATGTAGATGCAATGTATGAGTGTGACATAATGGAATGAAAAGTGTGAAGGTGGAAGGAGCAACGTGCCCCCCAGCAGATGTGTATGAAATGAGGTTCATTTATAAATGCCCCTTGAGAAGTCAAGAATAAACCATAGAACCAAAGTGTTTCATCGTGAAATGGTTTGAAAATGTGTGCTAGAAGGATATATCATGATGCATAGAGTGTGAAATGTTTTCTTATTATTGGCAAATAGTTTTTAGAAGGGACTATACCCTCATACAAAAAGGCTCAAAATCCAAATATTACAATGAAACAATCCAAAAAGTGATCAAGATCGATGTGATAAGATATCACAACAACAATTAAACAATTGCCTAGTAAAGTACCAAAAAAATATAGAACTACCATACAATAGGAAAAAAACCACAAATAAATTGCCGGTTTATAGCAAAACAACTACACATCCAAGCTAGGTGGGAGAAACAATATTCTTGCCGTTGGATTTTTTCTTTTTGTTCACTATCTTCCACTCATAAGAAACCTCCTTGATAGGGAGAATAACCTCAAGAGATTCAATCGGAAGATATTTGCTTATTTTTACTGGAAAAGGAGGGATGTTTTCCTTTTCCGCTTTACACTCTGATAATGCAATTTTTGTATTCTCCATTCTCCCACCAATAGGAATTTCTTTAGTAGGAGTTGTTGGGACTTATTCTGCTCCAACGTCCAAATTAACTTTTGAAACCAAATCATCCTTAGTATCAAAAACCAAATGCTTAGGAAGGCCATTTTTCCACCAATTGTTTCTCTCAGTATTATGCTTTTCCTACCCACAATCCGAGGCTATGTGACCAAGAGCGAAACATATTCGACACCTTAAGGGAAAACCTTCATAATCAAGTGGTTACATCCATGTTCGGTTTTTTACTTTAAGCTCAATATTTCCAGGAAGGTTTTTAGAAGTCTCAAGTTCAAAAAGAATCCTAGAAAATGTTGTGTGGGTGTAATATGTTGTTTGGGATTCAATGAAAAGAGTAATGCCCAAAACATTGCCTATAGAGGTCAACAATCCACGACTCGAGAATTGAATGGGTAGATGAGGCAGTTTGATCCAAATGGGTTTGTAGGAAAAGGATTCTGTGAGTGGGTTAAAAGAAGGAAACCATGTTTTTGATATGAGGTATCATGATTTGCATACCCATAATTTCCACATTATATCATCTTTGTCGGTTTTGAAGAAAAACAAACAATGAAAATACCTTTAACACATGGATATAGATATATCTTACTTGTAAGATGTGGAATCCAATGTTTAGAGATCCATCCATGAAGATCTGGTAAGTCCAGGCCATAACCCATTGATGTAGTAAATAAGAGCATGGTCTTGGTAAAATCATTCAGAATCAAGAATTTCCTCCCTAAATGTGATGCTTGGGATAATGTCTACAGGGGTCATAGATTTACAACCCCGCATGAAATATTTGAAGGATACGCTATATTTCCCTTGGGAATTAGGAAACTTGCCAAATGGGTTTAAAACACCATCAATAACCACCCTAGAAATCTGGTGTAAAATTGTATTTCCAACAAAAACATGGAAGAGATCAGGGGAAGAGAGAATGGGGCCATCACAAATGCCACTGCCGTTAGATCCAAACTACTCATCTCGATTCACAGGTTGAAATCTCTAGATGCAATAAGTATATTCCCAAATCTCCTCTACCGTTGGTTCCCCATCTCAAATATGTATTCGTGAGGATCATTGGGGCCGTGGATGCTAGCTGCCATGCTAAATTCAGCTATGGATTTTTTTAGGGCTTGGAGGAGGGATGGCTTTGTGATTGGGAAAAACAAGATTAATCTAAGATATTTCTTCTTCCAATTGTTCTACATGAGGATTGAGGCCGATATCGGAAAGCCACCCTTACTAACATATCCAAATCTAAAATATTTCATATCCTAAAGGGATGAATCCTTACCAACTCTTCCACCCTTAGAGATTCAACCATGGCTTCCTTGTTAGGGAAACTTTTTGCATTTACTATTTTTGTGGAGGATGGGGCAAGAGGAACCATCATGAAAGAAGTAAAACTACTTTAGATGCTCATTTTTAAGTTTCTACCATGGTGTGAAATGTGAATGGGGTGACATTCATTTCATATTTGAGATGCTTAGTAGCCAAGTATGAACTATAGAACTAGAGTATGTCATAGGGTAATGATGGTACAAGGTATGTCTCAAGTTGTGTAAGAATGCTTGGAAATAGGAAGTATGAAGCACATAGTGTAATAGTAAAAATGATGGATAATTGATGATATAAGGAGGGGGAGTAAGTATTATGCCCCCAAGTGTGTGATGAAAGGTAAGCTATCAAAGGAGAGTGAAGAGAAAGGGTCCTCCACCTAATGTTCAAGGTCATAAAGTTGTATGACATTGCTCTGAAATTAGTGGTGTATGAGAGTGAAAATGTATTGGTGAATGAGACCTATGCGATGAAGGAGGTGGTGAACACCTATGTGAAGTAGACCTAGAAGGTGATGAGAACCTATGTGATGGAGACCTAGAAGGTGATGAGAACCTATGTGAAGTAGGCCGAGGAGGTGATGAGAACTTATGCGAAGGGGCTTCCCTAGTGGGGGGCTTAGATCGACAAGGTGGAATAGTGTATTGATGAGGATGAGTAGGTCATGTACAAATAGGAGAGCTAGGTGTAGAATGTGCCTTAGGTTTGAGAGGCCAAGGGGGCCTAGATGCTATAACTATTGGAATGACGTCCTCGAGAATAGGTTGAGGTAATGGTGTGCATGGTGGAATACCTTTGAGAGGGAAGACATGATTATTGTGAATAAAATTGAGGCTCAAATTATTTGTGGAGGGGATGGCTTGGGTGACATGAAGATAAGGAAGACCTAAAATCATGTCACAACCTACAATGGAAGGTGCAACAATGAATGACACAAACATTGTGAGAGGCCCAACTGTAACTAGAATCCTGATGTTGCCATAAGATTTGGGAATCACATATGAAATATTAGAGATTCGAAACATAATAGCTAAGATGAGTGCAATAGAGCACACACTGATAGAATCTGATGGAGAGATCATCATGTTATTAAAAGTATTAGATCCAATATAAGCATTGATGTGTAATGAATTAGATGAACATGTATCATGATAATCGTGATTCGAGAATGTAATGAGTGGTTGAGATGCATCAATAGTAACAACTAGAAAATCAAGAGGCCCCGATGAAAGAGTAAACACAATGCGATATTTATGATTAGTAGAAGAATCAAAATTTTTCTTGTCATGCTTATCCAATGTGTTATTGCTTTAACAAATATGAGATTTGTGAAACCCTAATTACGAGTCACTTATAATAAATATATGATAAACAACTACTGAAATATAAATGACATAAGCAATAATCTAGATAAAAATGAAACCCTAAGTGTAAGAGAGAGGGTTAACGACTTATTTGATCTACGCCTGATGCCGAGACTATGCATACTAGGAGACAATGAAAAATAGGAAGGGAAGACTGTCGCAACTGAGTAGAGAAAATCTTGGAACTTCCGAGATAAGTTGGGACTAGAGATCCTAGACTAGGACAAGGGCACCTAAATGCTAGAAACCTTTATTAGGTTCTTATGACTGCGTAGGATCTCAGAAACTAGTTTTTGTTGTGCCACATAAGTGTTAATAACCTTCATTTTTGGTCGCCTATATGTCGTTGGATGATCACAAGATTCTCCTCTGACTTCGTAAAGAGAAGATGACCTGCAAAACCCTCAAACTACATCAAATCCTAAAAATTAAAGATGTAATATGGGGATTCAGAATTACCTTGACGGTCACTAGATAGAGTGATCTTATAACGAAGTGCTACACTACATCTCAGAATCCATGTAGTTCTTGTGTGTGTTTGATAGAATTTGGCCATAGGAAGCTCTTGTACAAGTGCACGTGATAGAAGGCCATAATTAGATGTACCAATGTAAATAGATTTGTGGACAGAAAAATGAACTTCCCCTTCCTATGAAGTGTATATAGAAAATGCAGTCCCTTGTCCCTTGTATGATTGCTACATGAATTCCTTTCATGCTCTTAAATTCCTTTGGATGCGACCTTAGGTGATGATAGTAGATGATTAGAGCTTGGTATTTTATTTTTGTCACATAGATTTGTATTTATATGATTCTCTTGTTTGAATTTCGTAATTGACCTTTAAAAGGCTGACCCATAAGAAAACAAGATGCCCAAAAGATAAAAGAGGCACAAAAAGGGTGAGTAAGATTGAAAGATATTGGGGGCACCTAGAGGGGACGGGGATTCCTAACACCGGCATCTTGGCTAGGTGCCGGTGTCCAAAGTCAAGAAAGATAAATCAATACAAGTATCGAGTAGGATGTAGGGTGTAAAAGACCATAAATTAAACTAGAAACAAATCTAAAAGGGCAAAAATAACTATTAATTACTAGTTTTCTTGCTTATGAATCATATGAATTCAAGTATGTGCTTATGGACAAAGAAATGTACCAAATTTCATGATTTTGTTTCTACATTTCCCCCAAATTTATGTTGTTGAGTGAATACTCAATAACATAAAGGAGATAAGAGATGTGTACACGATAACCATGTAAAGTGTGATGGTGTTAATGTGCCGAGGAGACAAATGAAAGTGAGGAGTGATAAAAATTAAGTGTGGAAGCTAAAAAGGAGGAAGTGACCTTAGGGGTGAAGCATATGAGTTGTGTTGTGTTGTACTGTTGATGTAGTTTCATGAAGGGTTGATTTTTGTTGTGTATTAAGGACCTACCTATAAAATAAGAGAAAAGAGTAGTCAAAGTCATGTGTAATGAAAAATATTGCAAAAGTATGTAAATGTGTGTAAAAATTAGTAAAATTGAAGTGTGCACCTAATATGTGAAGATTAAAAGGATAGACAAGTGTCTGAACTACTGTAGAAGAGCGAGTTTTTTGAGCGATCTCATGTCAAGAGTGAGTTTTTGGCGATCTCACACTAAGAATGCATTTTTTGGGTGATCTCATGCCAAATTCAAGTTTTTGATTGATATCATGCCACAACTATAGAGCGTTGGAGAGAGAGGTCTTATTTTACTCTCCTTCCATGACTACTCCCCAAATTTATACACCACTGTTCAACTAGTGTGATCCATGTTTAGTTTTGTATTCAATCCAATTAGAAAAAAAGATATAGAATGCATTGTGATAGCTGGAGGATTTCTCCTATCTTGTGAAAAATAATCAGTAAAGTGTTGTCAACTATTTTGATATGAGAAAGTAACTATAACTACCCCGGTCATAGGCACCCATGAAACGTCAACGGCACCCAAAGCGGTGTCTATATCTAGGCCAGTAGTGCCCACTCCTCTTCGACACCTATTTTTGATATAATCATGATTATTACTTACTTAGAGACATGGAAATTATAATGATATTTTTGATATCCTCTTGTTCGACATTATGCACATTATGATTATCGGTGTTTATGTGACTCTTATTATGGATTTTATGGATTCTAGGGGCATTGATAGATATTACAATACATGATGATGAGTTAGTATTATTTTGTTATATGCTGACATCTTGGACTCTTGAAATGGTGATTATTTTTATATTATATGACTAACCTAGTGTGTACATTGATGTTATGGTGTATTAATAATATGATGATGATGAGTGATCGGTAGTAGGTTGTCAAATGCATCTAAGTGTGTTGAAATTTATAGTAAGTATGTGAATTGCATGGTTATTGTAAAATATTAATTTAGATAGATGGTTATGCTTAGGTGTAGGGTGATATTAAATGTTAATGGATATGGTAAAAGTTTCATAATTAATAATTTTGAATAATTTATTTAGAATAGATTTTCTTAACCATGATAATGATGAAACTATGTGTATTGTGATCTTATATGATAGATGATATACCTATTTTAATTTCTTAACGTACTGATATGTCATTGACATAGAAGGTGGTATTAGCTTAGTTATTTGCAGGGAAAAATCACAATAAAAAAGGAGGGACTAAGAAGACTAACCATGAAGGAATGTCGTGTATTTAAAACATGTTCACCTTGGCGATCGTTGTGTGTGCATGTGTCATCATGTTGCTTTTCCTTTGTTAGGAGGGCTCAAAGGGGAACAAACTCATAAGTGACCATGGGTGTAAATGTTGTTTTTCCTTTCTATTTTTTTGTCTTATTTGATGTTGTGATTTTATTAAGTTCTAATTTTCTCTCATGCTCTTGTGTTTATTAATGTAACCTTAATTAAGAATGTAACTTTGTGGTTTATGTTAATTGAATGGTGTGGCATATCGAGGGAAATGATTGTGTGGGATATACCTTATTTTCCTTATGCTTTTTATTGGATTTCATTTAAACCTTGGTTTGTGTGCCCATCCCCATCTCCAAAACTCGGATTTGGGCTTTGAGCCCATATTTAGAGACTTATGGGACAAGTTGTACTTGTCCCACATTCCTTAAACTCTCTGTCCAACCTAACCTATGGTATGAGGGTTTAAATTTAGCCCTAATCATGTGATTTTGAGGGAAAATAGGCAATTAATGCCACCTCTTTCTTAATTTCCTAAATTTGAAATCTTGAAATGTGGAATGAGGATTTTGTATGGGAAGGAATGTGTCTTGTCTCACCTTCTTCATTTATGGGACCTTGGTTTGTGTGTTGGGTTATGAGGTGGATTAAGGGGAAATGAGGTGGCTTGGTTTTAGGGGTTACTTGTTTGGACATTTTTGGGGGAGCTTGCATGGCATTTATTTGGATTGTGGAAATAAGTTAGAGCTTGGATTCTTGAAGATTCAAGGAGCTCTATGGCAAGGAGGATCTGAACTTGGTATTTTGGTTTTCTTATTTGTGAATGGAGTTGTGAAATGTATGAATGCATGTTATTTTGTATGGGTTTGGGTAGAATTTGCAATATAATTGTGTAGGGAGATGGAAATGGGCCAATGTGGAGGTAAAAGGGAGTGTGTGAGGTCTTGTAGAGGGAGTGTGGGAAGGGTAAGCCACCTATGTGGAGATATAAGGAAATATATATTATTGTGTATTCTTAAAAATGGAGACATAAGGAATTTTTGTGTGAGTCCAGTGCACTTGGTGGTTTAGGGTGGATCCCTATCCCACTTGGGAGGTATAAGGAGATGGCCACCATGTTTCCCTTCTCCTTTGGTTCAACATTTTGAGCCTATTTTTTTGTGTATGTTGGAGATTTTTCAATTACTTTGTTCTTGTGTGTGTATGTGTTGTTGAAGTCAATTTTGTGAGGATGCCATGGTTCTAAACACCCCTCATTTCTTCTTAGTTGGTGCTCGGGAGCCAATGAGAAGGTTGGATTCACCTTATCATTAGATTAAGGATGGGAGGTGATTGTTTCCTAGAACCCTACACTTTGTTGATGTGTTGGAGATGGAGAAAACGTGGATTGCATACTTAGCTTGGTGTGTTTTAGCCGCATGATGGAGTTAGGAAATTTTTTAAAAACAATTGTCATGTTGTCTCCACCTTTAGGTGGAGGGCTTGTAAACTTAGATTTTATTTTCAATTCTCCTTTTAAAGAAATTTAATTAATGATGTTATGAATGTTGATTTATGAAATATAGAGGGTTGAAGAATGATAAAAAGTATGCATTTTATTTTACTATTAAATCTACTTCATAATGCGACTTTGTAATTTATTTTAAATTTGCCTCATATTGTAGGCTTAAATCTGAAAATGGTTCTCCCTGAATTGCAAATGTGTAGAGATATATATTCACTCTCTTTTGAAAGTTGTTTAAAGGAAATGGAAATCTCTTTTAAATTTCATGCAAGTCTCCTTAAATTAAAATAAAATCCTTGAATTAATTTTACTTTTGTGAATGGTTGGATATTTGATTTACAATGTATATTTTACATCTGATTTTCTTTTATAACAGATTTCAAAATTAGACTATCATTGTATGCTAATATTGTGATGAAATATTTCCATTTTAAATCAAAAGAAATAAATCTGTTTCCACTTTGTATATATGTGTTTGTGTGTGTGTGTGTATACATATACATATACATATACATAAACATATCCATATCCATATCCATATCCATATGCATATGCATATGCATGGATATGCATATATATATATATATACATATCCATATCCATATCCATATGTTGATTGAGAAACAGGGACGGAAGCTTTGTGTAGATTTTATTGATCTCAATCAGTAAAAAAGTACATTGAATAGGCTGCAATATTTATAGATATTGCACAGCCATATACATCCAGAAAATGAGTTGCACAGGTGCAACCACAAACCAGAATAAACAAGCTTCCAATAACATCCGGGAAGCAAAATTACATAAAAACAAATATATTGTTTATAACAATATAACAATGTGAATACTGACAAATATGGTTGTTTAACCATATAACAATATAACCATTTATTATTTAATTAATAAAATTAATTAAATAATCCTACTATGCATAATTAATAATAGGATAATAAAATTTATCCTAACATTCCCCCCCTTAATTGTGCATTGTCTGAAGAGATGAGGAGAGAAATGCTCTGAACAACTCGAACTTGTCACGTGCAAGTGACTTTGTGAAAATATCTGCTCGTTGTTCAGCTGTTGGACAAAACTGAAGCTGGATGTTGTGCTTCAACACATGTTCGCGTATGAAATGAACCTGAACTTCAATGTGCTTTGTTCTCTCATGAAAAACTGGATTGCGAACAAGTTTGAGAACACCTTCATTGTCAACATACATGGTAGTCGGTTTGTCCTGTGGTATTCCAAGTCCTTCCAGTATGCGACGTAGCCAAATCGCTTCACAGACAACTTCTCTGCGAGCGATACTCAAACCACTGTGGAAGAGCGAGAAACAAAGTGTTGTTTCTTACTTCCCCATGATATTGGTCCAGATCCCATAAAGAATACAAATCCAGAAGTGGATTTTCTATCATCAATGTTACCTGCATGATCTGAATCCGAATATCCAGTCAAGAAGAAGTTTTCATTCTTCTTGTATTCTAGACCAAGATCCACTGATCCTTTGAGATATCTCAAAATGTGCTTTGCTGCTTTCCAATGACAAATTTTGGGTTCCTGCATGAACCTGGATAGATAGCTCACTGCAAAGCTGATATCTGGTCTAGTGTAGGTCAGGTAAATGAGACTCCCAATCAGCTGCCGATAGAGAGTGGCACTTACCTCAGGAGATGGATCTGAATGAGATAACTATAATTTGTTCTCCATAGGTGTAGCAATTGGTGTGCAATCCATCATCCTAAACTTCTCGAGCGTTGTCTTGGTATATTTCATCTGAGAAACAAAGATGTGATTCTCTTTCTGCCATACTTCCAATCCAAGACAGTAGTGCATAAGCCCAAGATCTGTCATGTCGAATGATCGCTTAAGATCTTTCTTTGTTTCATCAATCATCTTCACTGAATTGCCAATGATGACTAGATCATCGACATAAACTACAACAATCACCATCTCCCCCCCTTGCTTTTTGAGGTAGAGATTGGGATTGTATGGATTTCTGACGAATCCATGTTGTACGAGATGCTCATCAATCTTGATGTACCATGCCCGGGGTGCCTGTTTTAGGCCATACAGAGATTTCCTGAGTCTGCATACCTTTTCTTCTTGACCAGGTACAACATATCCCTCAGGTTGAGTCATGTAGACTTCTTCTTGCAAATCTCCATTCAGGAAGGCACTTTTTACGTCCATCTGGTGAACTTTCCATCCAAACTGAGCAGCTAGAGCAAAGATCATCCTGATCGTTTTGATCTTAGCTGTGGGAGCAAATGTCTCCTCATAGTCAATGCCTTCTTTTTGTGCGTACCCCTTTGCTACAAGTCTTGCTTTACACTTGTCCACTGTCCCATCTGCTTTGTACTTAGTTTTGAATATCCATCTGCATCCAATGGGTTTCTTCCCTGGTGGAAGATCGACAAGCTACCAAGTGTTATTCTTCATCACTGATTGATATTCAGAATCCATGGCATCTTTCCAAGCTTTTGACTGTAGGGCTTCCTGGACTGTAGAGGGCTCGTCTGATTCAATAACTCTACTCATCAAAGCAAAGTTAACTTCTTCTCTTGCTTTACTGCGAGTCCGTGGTCCAGGGGTGGATGTATCCGGTGGAGCATCCAGTCTTGCATCTCGTAATGTGCTTGTACACCATTTAGGCATACGTTGAGCTGTTCCCATGGGTTGTGGTTCTATCTGATCAACACCATCATCCCCATCATCACTTTCATCTTCTGAGGGAACATTTGCTTCAGTTTTTACAACTGGTGAAAAATCTACATCTTGTGAGTCCGGAGGAGGAGTCTCTGCTTCCTTCTTCTCGAAAAACTCAACATATCTCGCTTGTGTAGACTTTTCGGTCTTAGGATCCATCAATCTGTACCCAAGAGTCTCTTCACTGTATCCAATGAAGATGAGATTTTGTGACTTCATGTCCAATTTCTTTCTGTTCTGTTTGGGTATGTGCATGTTGGCTTTGCACCCGAATACTCTGAGGTGTGCAATGGATGGTTTCCTTTTTGACCATGCTTCTTGTGGTGTAATTCCATCAAGAGCAGTTGTGGGCGCTCTGTTTAACAAATACACTGTTGTTTTTGCTGCTTCTGCCCAAAATGTCTTTGCAAGTTCGGAATCATCGATCATGCATCGCACCATTTCCATGATAGTACGATTTCTTCTCTCGACAACACCATTTTGCTGCGGTGTGTGTGGAGGAGGCATTTGTCGACGAATCCCGTGAGTTTGTAGATAGTCTCTAAACTCATCACTGGTGAATTCCCCCCCTCGATCTGCGGAGAGTTCTGATGTGACGACCAGTTTCTTTCTCAACTGCCACTTTGAACTTTTTGAACGTTTCAAAGGCTTCACTTTTCTTGCGAAGATAGAAAATCCACATTTTGCATGAATAGTCATCAACACAGAGCATGAAGTACTGGAACCCTGAATGACTTGGCTGCATTGGACCGCATAGATCGGTATGAACCAGGTCAAGTTTACCATGAGCTCGAAAAGTACTTGTTTGGAATGAAACTCTGTTGTTTTCCTCTAGCGGTGAGGACACTTGTTTGTATCCTTCTGAAGAGATGGTAGCCCATGTACCATATTACACCGGCGAAGTGTGTCGAGATATTTGAAACTTACATGACCAAATCTCCGATGCCACAACTGAGCTGAGGTGGAGTTTTTAGCCACGAGTGCTTGATCATTTTTGTGAATGAAATCAAGTTGAAACATTCGTCCCACATTTGAGGCTTTGGAAATTATTTTCGAGCCTCTGGATTTATCTCGAATCAGACACATTTTCTTGCCGGATTGACTATCAAAGTTAATTTTCAGGTTGTGATCTAGGAGTTGGTATCGAAAAGAAGATTCTTTGTCAACCCAGGGACATATAGAACATCTGATAGTTTGCATTTGCGTGAACCAAGGGGTAGAGAAATGTTTCCAATCCCCTGAACTGTATATGAAGAATCATCTCCCAACGAAACATGATTTTTCGATGGCGTGTCCCTCATTGAAATAAACCGAGTCTGTGGGCGGTCATGTGTCGAGTGGCTCCCGAATCAACATACCAGACTTCACTAGATGACGTGGATGGTTCACTTGATCGAGCAGTGAACAAGAAGTCTTCATTGTCTGACTGATCTTGTTGCTCAGCAATATTACCTTGCTGGTGGGGTCTTCTTTTCCAGTTCCCCTTTTTCTGCCCGTGATAATTGTTTGAATGTCCCTTGTAAGTTTGTTGTTGTTGTGGTCCAGAATTGCTTGATGAACCTTTCTTATATGTGTTAAACCAACATTCTTGCAAGTCATGTCCTCTTTTGCAAATGGGACATCGCTTCTTCTGTTGATTGTCCCCATGATACTGATTTTGATGTGGGGACTTCTGATAGGATTTAGGTTTTCCTTTACCTTTTCCTTTCCATTTTTGATGTGAAGACAGTGCCTGCTCCTCTTCATCATCCTTGTTGTGCATTGCTTCCTCTTGTTGCAGTAGGTTTACTAACTTGTCAAAACTAATTGTCGTATCTGACAAGTTTAGAGTTGTGACAAAAATTCGGTAAGAAGAAGGGAGAGCTCTCAGAACAATGGGAACGAGAGACTCATCTTTGACCTCTTCTCCTAGGGCTAGAAGTGAAGCCCTCAACTCTGCAACTCTTCTTAGGAAGGCTTCAATTTTCTCATTCTGTTTGAATTTCAATGTATGTAACTGACTCTGCAAATTGAGTATGACATTCTTGTTCTTGGCCTCATATATTGTGCTCAGCTTATCCCAAGCTTCTTTTGCTGATGTGGCATCTCGAATGTGGGCTTGCACATCATCGACACTCCAAACAAAATGATGAGCTTTGCTTTCTGATCTGCTCTATCAAATTGTCGTTGTTGTGTTGCATCCGTTGGTGATCTGGTTAGAGTACCAGTCACAACAGGCCAGATTTCTTCAAACTCAAGTTGTGTTTTGATTTTTGTCTTCCAAGCAGCATAGTTGCTTCCTCTGAGCAATTGTGAATCCTAAGAAAAATTTGGGGGCATTGGTGCCCATTTTGCAGAGATCACTGACAGGGTTTGGCTCTTATCACTCCAGGTATTAGGTCTCCCAATCTATATACCGTCAGTCCGATATACCGAACCTTTCTATATACGCGCCCTTCCGATATACCCGTCGATCGTGGGAAGAAGCTCGCCCTTTCTATATACCCGTGATGCGTGAAAGAGGCGTTAACATACGTGAAAGAATTCGATCACGTGGTACCAAGACGATCGATGGGGTGCAATGCGATTATTGACACCGGCTCAAAGAAATATCCTCATACGCGCGCGCGTAACCAGCTATATACTCGGATAATTTCTCGGTCATTTATGTCTTGCAATCGTTCACAGACGGATGAGATGGCTCATAGTGTGTGCACTGACCTTATTACTCCCCCGGTTTATAGGGATGATGCCCAGATGATGTTGTTGCAGCTATATTAGGCGTTAAGTGCAGTAGTAGTCGCGAGCTTTACCCGTAAGCGCTTCCCGCAGGCACCGTATATACCGAACGCAGCTGCGAATGAGATCTAGGATCTCGTGAGTGTTATAGAACCAATTTTACTTTTGTTATTACAATTACGCGGTTTACGAGTAGATTCTAAAGTTTTGCGATTGACTATGGCAACTCTGCAAATTAGTACAATATACAATACAATTTGAATGACAGCGAAAAATTACAGCTTTCGGGGTCCCGTGACCTCCCCAGCCCTAAATGCTAAAAATTGCAAAAAAATAGCTGAAAATGCAATTTTTAGGTGGGTCTCCTTTTGCAAAAAATGTCTGGAATGAGAAAACAGACCAAATAGGAGAAAAAAAACCCTAAATTAGGGATTCTCCGCTAAATTTAGTTAGTTATAACTAAATTCAAAAAATCTGCTAAATTTAGCAGTTCCGCCAAAAATTCCGCCAAATGCAAAATGTGAAGTTGGGGGTGGGATTTGAACCATGCACCTCCCACTTCTAAGGCTTTCCCTCTATCCAACTTGGCCACTTAAGGGCGCTTGATGTAGAGATGAACAAACTTGTATTTAAAGTATGTGAAAAAATGGCTTACCTTAGAAAATGCGCCCTAGATGAAGGATCCACGTGGCAGCAGCTGGTGAGAGGCGTTTTTAGGTTATTTTTTAGCTAAAAATCCGGATCTGAAGCATCTACAGCACTTTATCTCCTTTGGCCGCCACTTTTACCTTATTTCTCACCATTTTTTTCATTTTTGATTCTTCTTTGATCTTTGCTCAATGTATGATGCAGGTCACGTTTTTTTGAGTTTGGGCACCTTTTTTTTCTTGCCACGCACTGTACAGCATGTATTTTTGCTGTATTTTTGCCTTGGGCTGCGTTTTGAATGCCTGGACTGCGTTTTTTTTCCTTTGGGCGCGTTTTGCAGTTGCTGGGCGCGTTTTTTGACTGTATTTTCTCACAAAAACGTTTTTTTTTTCTTTGTGCAGGCGCTGGGGGCAGCAAATGGCGCGGGCAAGCTCAAAAAAACATTTTTTTGCCTATGCAGGCCGTGGGGAATAGCAAGGGCGCGTTTTTTAGCTTATGGCTGCGTTTTTTTATTCTTTGGGCCGCATTTTTTAATGGAGCTTGCTTGTACAGGCCGTGGAAACAGAGAATGGCGTGGGCATGAGGAGAATGGCGCCTCTTTTGCTAAAAAAATGTTTCCTTCTCTTTTTTTTTTGATTCACTGCCGGTGCATATACACAGCAAAGCAATCCTCCAAAACAAGATATACCTCTAAATGCAGTAAAAACAAAACCCTGATTGGGAATTTTTTTTTTTTTTTTTTTTAATACCTGTAGCAATTTTTGCCTGGTGCTGAGTGCACCAGTGCAAAAAAATTTGCCTTCCAAGTACCTGGAAGGAACAGGCTGATGTGGGGGAGGCAGGGATGGGGCTGGGAGTTTGCACGAGGCTGCACAGGCTCTCAAATGCTGCAAACACGTCTCCAATCTCCTCTCTCTCTGCTGCTCTCTCTTCCACACCTTCACAGGGCCAGAATTTCACTCTGGTACCAAATGTTGATTGAGAAACAGGGACGGAAGCCTGTGTAGATTTTATTGATCTCAATCAGTAAAAAGTACATTGAATAGGCTGCAATATTTATAGATATTGCACAGCCATATACATCCAGAAGAATGAGTTGCACAGGTGCAACCAAAAACCAGAATAAACAAGCTTCCAATAACATCCGGGAAGCAAAATTACATAAAAACAAATATATTGTTTATAACAATATAACAATGTGAATACTGACAAATATGGTTGTTTAACCATACAACAATATAACCATTTATTATTTAATTAATAAAATTAATTAAATAATCCTACTATGCATAATTAATAATAGGATAATAAAATTTATCCTAACACCATATACATTCATATAAAAGTTTATTTTCATTCTACCTGTGTAGTCTTTTACAAAATAAGTCTAGCAAGAACTGCATATATGTGTGTGTGTGTGTGTGTGTGTGTGTGTGTGTGTGTGTGTGTGTGTGTGTGTGTGTGTGTGTGTGTGTGTGTGTGTGTGTGTGTGTGTGTGTGTGTACACATATTTACATTATTTAGAAGTAAGGTTGAATAAGATTTTGAAAAGATATACATATACAATATTAAAATGAAAAGGGAATCGATTTTGTTTATATTGTATACTTATTAAACTAAATTAAAAATAGACAATATGTACGAGAGGGCAAGAAGGGGGCCGAACCCCCGTGCCTCGCCATGATTTTGCATTATTGGCGAGTGGTGTGGTGCCGCAGCCTACACCCACATGGCCTATGAAACCCCTACGCACGACCATATAAGCGTCCAACCTTGTATGTGTGTGTGTGTGTGTGTGTGTGTGTGTGTAAGTGTGTGTGTGTGTGTGTGTGTGTGTGTGTGTAAACATATAAATATGTATACAAACATATTATATATGTATATATTTATACAAAAACAAGAGGTTTGATTTATCCCTACAACAATTAAAATATTTTTTTCGTAAATACAACACCTGACAACTGAGATCCTGGTAAATAAACCAGTAAACAAATTTGTGGATTATCAAACCCTAGGAGGGAGTGTAAAACATATATAAGAAAATAAGGGGAGAATTTTCCCTTTAGCTACAAAAATCTGGATCAAAACGCTAGAGCCATAGCTCTCCACATCTTCCATGGCCTCCATCTTCTCCTCTCTTGCAAACCAACCTATGCAAATGGAGGCACATTAGGGAAAACAAAGGAAATAAAAGAAAACTTAAGAGAAATTAGGGCTTCTTTTAGAATACCTAGGATCTAGGGTGAGGATTAAATCTATCATATGGCTCAAATTTAATCCTCACATCTTTAAGTGATGGGAAATAATTGTTTCAATTAAGTATGGGGAATTTAATTAAAAGGAACCCTAGGGATTCATTCACAGGTAATAGTGAGCTTAGGTTATATTAGGATATTTTAATTAAGGGTAAATAAATATACATGGGTGTTTTTATTATGTTACGTAAGTGGATTAAAATGAATAAATTTAAATGTGTAGCTAGATAATTAAATGAGTGGAATGAGTATTATTTGTTTAGGAAATGAACTAAAACTAACTTCGCAAATAATTTTAATAAATTTAATAGAAACTTAAGTGGGTGAAATTAACGAGTTTAAGTTAGAAAATGTTTGAAATAAAATTTGATTTAATTTAATATGAAGTTAAGGAATGAAATTAAATAAAATTAATTTAGGGATAAATTAAACCATAATAATTATGGGTAATAAAATACTATTATTTAAAAAGGGGATGTATTAAATAAATGAACAAGTGCTTGAATAAACGCAAAAAACATGTTTGTTTTATATAAAAAAATTGCCACAATTTTTCTAAGTAATGTTGTGTATCTTGTTGGTGTGGTTTGATGTGGAGAAATGGAGGTGTCACACTTTTATAACAGATCCATGGATTCAACACATGGAGCTTGGGAAAAAATGGAAGCAAAACAAACCACTTAGTGCAACTTTAAACGTAAGAAACATAACATTATTGATAAATTAAAAACATAGGAACTTAGTAAACTAAAACAAACCTAAATAATGATGGACTAAATACCGCCTTGTTCTATACATGAGGCATAGATCGATGAGGATTCTTACATATTGAGTTATAAGGGCCATATCCTAATCGTAAAGTTGTTATCATACTACCATTAAATATACAGCCTTACACGAAGGTCAATGCCACCATACGCGAGAGGTTCACCGAGGCTCAAGACTCTCCATGACACGGTGAGGAGAAGAGGGAGGATAAATTCCATGTGGAGGTAGATAGACATGACTCATCACGAGAGAGTAGAGAGATAGGACCGTGAGACAGAGGGAGAGATCTAGGAGCCCTAGGCAGAGAGAAGGTCATGAGGAGAGACCCGGGGAAAATAGATGTCAATGGCTATCATCATTCATGAGATAATGAAGCTTCATCCGCCTCACTTCGCCAGAGACACATGAGAGTTCCAGGCCAAGGCTTGGCTAGTTAGCTTGAGCAGATGCTTCAAGCTATGCCCATGCACTAGTAACATGAAGGATCATATTACTATACATATTTTGAGGGAAGGGGCCAAAGTATGGTGTTGGAAGAGGAGCAGAATCTCCCCAGTAGATTCGAGACCATGACATGGGATCCCTTTGAGGAGTGATTCCAAAGTAGATATCTATCTAGGTGGTTCATTCAGTAGTGAATTGATGAGTTCCACGATCTGTGACAACTTAGTATGACAATGGTAGAGTATGAGACTAGAATTTTTGACTTACTACAAGATCGTCGACTATATATAGGATGAGAAGGTCGGGGTTTGAAAGTTTAGAAGGGCCTAAATTTAGATGTCGAGGGGTGGTGCGCATGCATTATCCACGAGACTCTAGATGACGCCGTTAGAAGTTCTATATTGTAGAGGAGAAACAGGGGAAGACATCGTAGGTGAGAAACAAAGTGAGGAGTCACATACAATATATCGGAAAGTCAACCGAAGGGGGAAACTCCTCCTCCTCATAGAAGGCACAGATCCGCATAGTCCTCTTTCCTACCACATCTATAGAAGCATACCCCCTCACCATTCAGGCCTCTACTGAGATACGATGCTCAAAGAGGCAAGATTATGGGGCCTCCAGGCTAGAGGACTTGTCGGAGACACAGAGCACCACCTAGAGCTCGGTCGGTCAAAGCTCGTTCGCAGTAGCCACATTGATCTAGAGAAGGGTTATCAGAGTCTACAGGGAAGACTACTAGAGCACATGGAGGAGTCTCTTCTTATTAGAGGGGACTTGACAGCTTGTTATGGATGCAAAGTCTAAGGGACACGATTAAAGATATTGTCCATAGAACCTAGGTAATAAGGGCAAGGCCCCTATTTCGAGCCGAAAGTTAGAGATATGGCATGGAGTCATAGGATCTATGCAGTGGTCGAGAAACACTAGGTATATTACCAAAGCACTATGATCAAGACCTCGGTAACATTGGTGGTATTCGTATCTCTATCTTATTCAACTTAGGCTCTTTCGATTCATTCATTTCCTCATATTTAGTAGAGAGATTTAGGATGGTGACACTTATCTAGGGTTGTAGTTGGGACATAAAGATGGCTTCTGGAGCCAAGATCACAATGGACTCCTTAGTCAAGGAGTGTGTAGTAGACCTAGGACCCTTCACCATGACCTTGGATCTTTGCATCCTCCCCTTAGGATCTTATGGGGTTATTTTTGGTATGGATTGGCTTTCAACACACACAGACTAAAGTGGATTGCTACAATAAGGTTATTTTTTCATAAATTATTTGGGAGTTGAGTTGGTGATTATTGGGGTTAGGAGACCTATTTCCATTTGAACTATATCCACTATGCAGCTTAAGCATTGTGCACGTCGGGGATGCTAGTTCAATGCCATTTCATTTAGTGACAGTCGAGGGATGAGACTAGTGGGCCTTCACTTGATGATCATCACATTTTTTGGGAGATTTTATATGTATTTCATGGTGAATTCCCTGTCATAAATCCCCCATGTGAGATAGATTTCTATATAGACTTGATTCTAGGAGAAGAGCTTATATCATGCGCACTTTAATGATGACTACCTATGAGCTTTGCGAGCTCAAGTTATAGTTGAAGGGCCTCCTTGACAAGGGCCTAATCCATGCTATTGTATCTCTTCGGGGTGCACCATTGATATTTGTGAAGAAGGATGGATCCCTAAGATTGTGCATTAATTACAGTAAGCTAAACAAAGTAACTCTTAAGAATCGTTACCCCCTTCCACGTATTGATGATTTGTTTGATCAGATGAAGGGAGATACTATGTTTTCAAGATAGACCTTAAGTCGAGTGGTATAATCAGCTTGAGGTTTGTGGAGGTAGATATGCATAAGACAACCTTTTGCACTAGATAGGGTCACTATGAGTTCACAGTTATTCCATTTGGACTGAGGAATTTCCCTCAATGTTCATGAGTTTGATGAATATGGTATTTAGGAAATTCTTAGACCATTTTTTACTCGTGATCTTGGATGATATATTGATATAATCATGCACATGTGAGGAGAACAAGGAGCACCTTCGACAAGTTCTGTAGTGTCTTTAAGAACAATAACTATATGGGAACCTCGGAGAAGTGTGTATTCTTTCAGAGAGAGTTTCCGCATCTGGGTCACATAGTTTCTTTAGAAGGCATCATAGTAAATCCTTCCAAAATTACAGCTATCGTTGATTTTCCGGTATCGACCAATGTGACCAAGGTACATAGTTTTTTGGGATCAACAAGATAGTATAGGAGGTTTGTGCAAGATTTCTCATGCATTGCTCATCCTATCACATCTCTATAGTGGAAAGGGAAAAAATTTTATGGTCAGAAAGATGTGAGTAGGTCTTCAGGACCATGAAGGAATTCCTTACTACAGTACCTATCCTAGCATTACCGGATCCTCAGAGGGACTTATTTGTTTATATGGATGCTTCATTAGCAGGGATAGGAGGAGTACTTATCTAGGATGGTCATGTTATCACATTTAAGTCTCACAAACTCAAGGATTATGAGCTTAATTATCTAACTCATGACCTTGAGATTATAGAAGTGGTGTATGCATTAGTACGATGGCATCACTTTATTTTGGGAAGGAGCTTCACACTTAGGACATATCATTTGAGCCTACGACACCTCTTCACACAACCCAATCTCAACACCCATCAATGGCGTTGGATGGAGCTCTTGTGTGAGTATGATATGGATATTAAGCATGTGAAGGGGAATGAGAATGTGGTAGCAGATGCCTTGAGTCGATAGAGACACCTTGTCATGGCTACATTAGTGAGTACACATTTATGGAACATAATCTTACAACAACTTCCACTCGATAGGTTCTATCTTTTGGCTAGGGAAGAGATTGAGTAACACAGACCCCTTAAGGGTAAGTTCGAGGGACTATCATTGGAATCAGATGGGCTTCTTAGATATAGGGATCGGATATATGTTCCTAGAGATGGAGGTTTGTGACAATACATTCTAGCATAAGCTCATCATGCACCTTATTCAGCCCATCTAGGGGTCAAGAATATGCATGCTACACTGAGATAATTATTTCATTGGAGTGGACTTCGGAAGGATATAACTCGGTATGTGTCTCGATTTTTAGAGTGCCAAAAGGTGAAAGCCAAAAATCAGCATCCAGCTAGCCTTCTTTATCCTCATGCTATACCGGAGTGGAAAAGAGACACCATTTCCATGGACTTCATTCTTGGGCAACCTATGTCAAGATATCACCATGACGCGATCATGATCACGATGGATAAATTAACAAAAGTGGCTCATTTTTCTCTGGTTAAGGCAACCTACATAGCCAAAGGCAACATTGCACATGTTTATTTGGATGAGATAGTGAGATTACATGGGAGTCTATAAAATATGATATGTGACTATGACCCCTTATATACTTCACTCTTTTGGACCACCATGCAGTGTGCACTTGACAAAGATCAATTTCAGACAACTTATCACCCTAAGATAGATGGCTAGACTTAGTGGGTGAACCAGATACTAAAGGATATGCTTCAAATGTATGTTATGGATCATCAATCACGTTGGGAGGAGTACTTGTATCTAGTAGATTTTGCATACAATAACATTTTTTAGAGTTCTATCGGCATGGAACCTTCCGGACATTGTATGGTAGAGAGTGCATGAATCCATTGAGTTGGGATAGATTAGAGGAAAAGGTTACTATTAGGCCAGCTATGTTGCGGGATATGGAGTAGCGAGTCACTTTGATACAGGAGGCATGGGATAGGTGAAAGTAATATGAGGACTAGAGGAGGATAAAAAATAGTTATGAGGTTGAAATAAAGATGTTCCTGAGAATCAAACCTCATAAGATCCCCATCCATCACAGAAAAGGCTCTAAGCTAGCTCCGAGATTTATGGGTCCATTAGAGATCTTAGAGTGGATTGGTCCCATTGTCTACCGCTTAGCCTTTTGCCACTGACTTGTCTCACATCCATGATGTCTTTCATGTTTCTATTTTATAAAGATATATATCATATCCATCTCATGTCTTGGATTGGACCACTTTGTAGGTGTAGGATTAGGGACATGTAATTGTGGAGCCTCGTGTGCATTCTAGAGCATAGGACCCTAGACCTTCTAGGGCATGATATTGACCAGGTTCACATCTAGTGGGTTTAATATGATGAGTCATCACCTAAATGGGAGGTCTCCTTGGTGTTACGAGCATAGTTCTCACATCTATTCTAGTGACTTCAAGGAGGAAGTCAAGTATAAGGGGTTGGGGATGTAGTTCCCACTCCTCTTTGACACCTATTTTTTCTATGATCATGATTATTAGCTGCTTAGTGACATGGATATTATTATGATATTTTGGATAGCGTATTGTTAGACATTATTCACGTTATGATTATCAGTGTGTTTGTGACTCTTATTATGGATTGTATGGATTCCTAGTGGGCATTGATAGATATTGTAGTACATGATGATAATTTTAATGTTATTTTGTTATATGCGACATCTTGGACTCTTGGCAGTGGAGATTATGTTTATATGATTGGACTAACCTAGTGTGTACATCGATGCTATGATTTATTAATAATATGATGATAATGGGTGATCAGTAGTAGGTTGTCGAATGCATCTAAGTAGGTTTAAATTTACAGTAAGTATGTGAATTGCATGGTTATCATAAAATATGAATTGTGATAGATGGTTATACTTAGGCGTAGGGTGATAGTAAATGTTAATGGATATGGTAAATTTGTGATAATTAGTTATGTGAATAATTGATTTAGAATATGTTGGTACCCAAATTTGTTCTCCTTTTCAGTTTGAGCAGCATCAGAGCTATGACATGAAGCTTGAAGTCAGATAGATCATGATATGTGTTGTTTTGTAGCTGAAGATGTGATCTAATTGGCACTCAGATTTGTGGAGAGATGGATAACACTCAAATAGGACTTGATCTTGTCCTAACTATTTTAGGTTGTGCCTTTCAACCAAGGTAAGAGGACCTATTTTGTAACCCTCAAATGGTGACGGAGATGAAGATATCCCTCAATTTGTGAAAATAGTATGAAAAGAACTTGGGAAAATATGATCAACACTCCAAATCTGACTTTCTTAAGTTGTCACTCCCAAATTATGGAAATATTTTCAATGCAAGGAAAGGGTTATCAAGACATTGTATGATCCCGATTTGTTTTGTGTATTTTTGTAAATGGATTAGATTCTTCTGTGACACACAATGCAATGTAGGGGTAGTATGTGGTAGAATTAGTTGTTTTGAATGAATTTTGGTGGGAGCCTTTAGACAAGACTAACTGAATTTGTCAAATTCTTTGAGGACCTTTGTAAGAAGTTTGTAAGACCTAAACAATAGAATGATTCAAAAGAGTTAAGGTACTCCTTTAACCAGATATTGCACCAAACGGAGGCCCGGATCTGCACTCTTCCACTCAATCTTTGAAAACCTCCCAAAAATATTGAAGCGGATGAACCAACAAAGTGTCCATAAATCTTTATTTTATCATGACCTAAGGTACACCCAAAGGTTTACAAACAATCTCAGAATTCAAGGAAGGTAAAGTGATTTTAAATCTGTTTATCTCTTTATCAGATGAAAGCTCTTTTGAGTGTGAGATTGCAAATGCCACTAAACTATCAACAAGAAATGAGACCATGTATGATCAAGAGATATTTTGAATACAAGACTACAACAAGAGCAAGAAACACAAATTGAATTTTTTTGAAACATAAGTGCATGCAAATTTTACCAAGAGACAACACAAAATAATCCAAAAATGATCAAATCTATCAGTGAGGGAATGTTATAAGAACAATCTCAGAGATTGTTGATGGCTTTACAACTGAAACCAACTCAACATGATACAAATATGATGCAAAAAGGAATTAGAAATGGTTCTCAGGTGGTTTCTTAGAGAATGGGCTTCTTCCCAAATTTTCTCATGAAATTCTAAGTTTCTCCGACATTTTGCATGTCAAAAAACATGCATTATATAACACTCCATTACATTTGATCCTTCTTTCCCAAGAAAATAATATGCCTAGCATCAAGTTTGTTACAAAATTCCAACATGATTCACAGATAAGGATGTTTAACATATTTGCAACAAAATTTGGCGTGTCTTTTAAGAAAGGTGAATCATTACAAATCATTTATCATTATCCATTATGGGGAACATTTTTCATCCTCAAAGCATGTAGACCCATTTCATTTCATCATTTCATCCTTATCCCTCCAAAATTTGATTTTGCAACTTCTTGATTTGATATTTCATGTTTTGGACGGGCTAGGAAAAAATCATTTTAAAAACACCTCAAATCTACAAATTGATCCGTAAAACCACTTGCATTGGTCCTTGCAGGCACAAACGACATGAATTCACCAAAATTTGATGAAAATTGATGCAAAATTCGCATCTCCAAGATTCTGGAGCAAAAATGGTGGCCAAAATGAAACATGCACGCTTACTATTGATTTTCCCTTATCCCTTCAATCTGAGCCCTCCACGTGTTAAAATGCGATTGGGAATGTATTTGGGATCACTTTTTGACTTTTTAACATTTTTGAAAAAATGTAAAATTTTGACCTTTTTCGCACCACTCCGCCCTTGGGATTTGGTGTGACATGTGACATATGGTGGGTCCCATTGAAGTCGTGGCTCAATTCTACACATTTCCACCTTTTTTAGAAATTTGGAATTTTTTTAATTTTTTCCCGCGGGCCGCATCTCTGCCTTTGTACTTGACACATGTCACCTTCTCTATTCATGAGGACCTGCGGGATCATTTCTCATTTTAACTCCCCTTTTTCACCAAGGGAACATTTCTTACTTTGCCTCATGCGGCCCGTGCCTCCAATTCTATCCCCGCCACGTGTCTCTCTTTGCTTCATCGCGGAGCCATGCCTCAAATTTTAATTCTAAGTCATTTTACCAAAAAGGAAAAATTTCCGCTTTTCCTCCGTGCCCGCACTTCCTTTTACAAAACGCCACGTGTCTCCCTTTTTCCATTGTGGACCCATGGCCCTTTCCTCAACCTTTTTCCCTTTCGCCAAAAAGGAAAATCTTGCCTAAGTCCTCCGCTAGCCTTCCATTCCCACCTGCCACGTGTCCTCCTCAGATTGGATGTGGGCCTTGGGGGATTTTCTCCATTTCTACGCACTTTTCCAAAGTGCTCTAAGGCACAAACCAACCCACCCGTCCACCCTTGTTTCTGCTTGCGACACGTGTCCCTCCTTTGGGACTTGTGGAGCTACGAGGAAATATTGATTTTTTGCCAAAAAACCAAAAAAATGTTAAGTTTTCAAAGAAACCCACCGAACCTTGTCCAACCACAAGCAGCCACGTATGAGGGGATGTTTGGGATAGAATTTGATGGGAAAAGTACACCCGTATGACTATCAAAAATACAAAACTTGCCAGAGATGCCCGAATTTGATTTTTTCTTCGTGGGTGAAGGATTTTTTGGTCAAAAACAAATGGAAATTGATTTTAGGCAGTTTACGACCCTGGAAAAGGATTTTTGAGGGGAAATATGCATGAAATGAACAACCACAAGCTCCAAAGGCCGGGAAAAGTGGAAAAAATGACAGAGGCCCGTGGATTTAGAAATTTAGGGCACAAAGTAAAGCACACATGTATTTTTCTTTCAAATTGGGGCAAAATAATAAGTTGTGAGCACTTCAAGGCATTCAACCTAGAGGGAGAAAGTTTCAGAGACCACCAAATTTGAAGAAAAACATTTTAGAGCATGTAAACCAAAGGGAAAAGATGGCAATATAACAGAGGATCAAAATGGGCACCAACGAGAATATAATTGTTTAACAATGATAATGATGCAACTATGTCATATGATAGATGATATATGTGTTTTGATTTTTGATGTTTTAATATGGCCTTGATACTGAAGTTGGTATTGTATTGGTTGTTTACGGGGAATGGAATCACAATAAACGGAGGGACTACGAAGACCAACCATGGAGGAATGTCATGTGTTTACAACATGGTCACCTTGCAGCCATTGTGTGTGCGTGTGTCTTCATGTTGCTTGTTTTTTTGTTACGAGGGCTCCAAGGGGAAGCAACATCATAAGTGACCATGGGTGTAAATGTTGTTTTTCCTTTCTATTTATTTATCTTAGTTTATGTTGTGATTTTATTAAGTTCTAATGTTCTCTCACGTTCTTGCGTTTATTAATGTACCCTTGATTAAGTAAGTAATTTTATGGTTTATGTTAATTGGATGATGTGGCATATGAGGGGTAAATGATCATGTGGGATATACCTTATTTTTCTTTTGCTTTTTATTGGATTTCATTTCAACCTTGGTTTGTGTGCGCATCCCAATCTCCAAAACTCGGATTTGGAATTTCAACCCATTTTTGGAGACTTGTGGGACAAGTTTTACTTGTCCCACACTCCATAAAATCTTCCTCTAACCTAACCTATGGTATGAGGGGTAAAATTTATCCCTAATCATGTGCTTTTGAGGAAAACTAGGTAATTAATTCCACCTCTTTCTTAATTCCCTAAATTTGAAATCTTGAAATATGGAATGAGGATCTTGTATGGGAAGGAATGTGTCATGTCTCACCTTCTTCATTTATGGGACCTTGGTTTGTGTGTTGGGTTGTGAGGTGGATTGAAGGGAAATGAGGTGGCATCCTACATGGAGCCACATCACCATCCTCTCCACCAAATTCTATTTATTGGAGTCTTTTAGTTGTTTTAGGGTTACTTGCTTGGAGATTTTTGGGGAGCTTGCATGGGAGTTGTTTGGATTTTGGAAAGAATTTGGATCTTAGGTGCTTAAAGGTTGAAGGATCTCAATGGAAAGGTAGGATATAAACTTGGTATTTTATTTTCTTTCTTGTGAATGGAGTTGTGAAATGTATGAACGCATGTGTTTTTGTATGGGTTTGGTTTGAATTGGCCATAGGATGGTGTAGGGAGAGGGAAATGGGGCCAATGTGGAGGTAAAAGGGTGTGTTTCAAGTCTTGTGGATGGAATGTGGGAAGGGTAATACACCTATGTGGAGATATAAGGAAATCTATTTTTATTGTGTATTTTTCAAAATAGAGAGATAAGGAGTTTTTGTATGAGTATAGTGCACTTGGAGGTTTTGGGTGGATCCCTATCCCACTTGGAAGGTATAATGTGATGGCCACCATGTTTCCCTTCTCCTTTGGTTCAAAATTTCTAGCTTGTGTGTTTGTGTATGTTGCATATTTTCCTATTGATATTTTCTTGTGTGTGTTTCAATTTTATTGTGTGTGTATGTGTTATTGATTCCAATTTTATGAGTTTGCCATGGTTATGAGCACCCATCATTTCTTCTTGGTCAGGTCTTGGGGGCCAATGAGAAGGTTGGATTCACCTTCTCATTGGATTAAGGCTAGGATGTGAGTGTTTCCTAACTCCCTACCCTTTGTTGATGTGTTGGAGATGGAGAAAATCTAGATTACATACTTGGCTTTGTGTGTTGGAGCCGCAGGATGGAGTTAGAAAATTTTTAAAAAATTGTCATGTTTCCTCCACCCTTGGGGAGGGCTTGTAAACTTAGATTTTATTTTGAATTCTCCTTGTAAAGAAATTTAATTGAGGTTATTATGATTATTGATTTATTAAATATAGAGGGTTGAAGAAGGATAAAAAGTCTACATTTTATTTTATTGTAAAATCTACCTCATAATGCAAATCTGTAACTTATTTGAAGGTCTGAAATTTGTTTTAAATTTGCCTCATATTGTAGGCTTTAGTATGAAAATGTATCTCCTGAATTACAAATGTATAGAGATATATATTTACTCTCCTTTGAATGTTGTTTTAAGGAAATGGAAATCTTATTTGGGCAGCAAGTCTCCTTCAATTAAAATGAAATCGTTGAATTAATTTTACTAGCGTGAATTGTGGGATCTTTGATTTCTGATAATGCATATTTTCCGTCTAATTTTATTTTATAACAAATTTCAGAATTAGACTATTATTGTATGCTTGTATTGTGATGAAATATTTCCATTTTAAATCAAAAGAAAGAAATTTGTTTCCATTGTAATGCTTATGGAATTAAATACAAGCAAACATATTTATGGAATTATAATATATATATAAACATATTTATGAATATATATATATATATATATGTATGTATATGTATATATATACATTCATATAAACATTTGTTTTTTTCTTTCTACCTATTTATTCTTTTACAAAATAAGTCCAACAACTCCACATATTTATATTTATATATATTTATAACTATAAATTTGCTCTGCTTATATACCCTTTTTGAAAACAAACCACGAGGAATATATATATATATATATATATATATATATATATAACCACATATTTACATTATATAAAAGTAAGGTTGAATAATATTTTTTTTTAAATATACATATACAATATTAAAACAAAAAAGGGAATCGTTTTTTTATATATTGTATAGTTATTAAACTAAAGAAAAAAACATGTGTTGAGAGGGCAAGATGGGTGCCAAACCCCCCTGTGCCTCCCCACGGCCTTGCAATGTTGGAAGAGTGGTGTGGCATTGCCACACCACCCTGCCCATTTCCATTGGAGCCGCGGTCAGGCCCACATTGCTTGTGAAAGCCCTGCACAGCACCATCTAGGTGTCCAACCTTGTAAAAATATATAAATATGTATAAATTTATACAAACAAAAAGAGGTCAAATTTATCCTTGTAACAAATAAAATACTTTAGGGTAAATACAATACCCATACCTATGAGATCCTGGTAAATAAACCACTAAAAAAAATTGTTTATTATCAAACCCAGGAGGGAGTATAAAACATATATAAGAAAATCGGGAGAATTTTTCCCCAGGCCGCAAAAATCCATATCAAAAAGCTAGAGCCATAGCTCTCCACATCTTCCATGGCCTCCATCTTCTCCTTCCTTACAAACAAACCTAAGAAAATGGAGGCACATTAGGGAAAACAAAGGAAATAAAATAAAACTTAAGAGAAATCGAGTTTATTTTAGAATACCTAGATCTAGGGTGAGGATTAAATCGATCCTATGGCTCGATTTAATCCTCACATCTTTAAGTGATGAGAAATAATCGTTTCAATAAAGTTGAGGAAATTTAATTAAGAGGAACACTAGCAATTCAGTCATGGGTAATAGTGAGCTTACATTATATTAGGATACTTTAATTAAGGGTAAATAAATAAATGTTGTGGATGGGTGTTTTTATATTTTACTTAAGGGGATTAAAATGAATAAAGTTAAATGTGTAGCTAACTAATTAAAGGAGTGACATGGATATTATTTGTTTAGGAAATGAATTAAAACTAACTTAACAAATAATTTTAATAAATTTAATAAGAAATTAAGTGGGTTAAACTAACGAGTTTAAGTTAGAAAATATTTTAAATAAATTTGATTTAATTTATTATGAATTTATGGAAAGAAATTAAATAAAATTAATTTAGTGATAAATTAAACCATAATAATTTTGGGTAATATAATAATATTATTTCAAGGAAGGGGATGCTTTAAAAAATGAACCAATGCTTTAATAAACACAACACATGTATGTTTTATATAAAAAAAATCCGTAATTTTTCTAAGTAATGTGATGTGGTTTTGGTGTGGTTTGACATGGCGAAATGCGGACGTGGCCAAATGTAGACGTCACATGGGCACTAGTATATGTATAACAACCTGAAGGATATGAAATTTCATGTCATGAAGAAAAGGTATACAAGCTAAAAAAGGTGCTCTGTGGAATCAAACAAGCTTCCATAACATGGTACTACCACATTGATTCTTATTTAATTAAAAATGGCTTCAGTAGGTGTAAGAGAAAACATACTTTATATATCAAAATGGATGAGAAAGGTAAAATATTGATTGTGTGTCTTTATGTAGATGATTTAATTTTCACATGAGACATTTCCATAAATTCTTTTAAGGCAGCCATGTTGAAAGAGTTTGAAATGACTGATCTTGGTCTCATGAAATACTTATTGGGAATAGAAGTCAAGAAATCATCTGAAGGTATTGATATTTATCAATCAAAGTATGCAAGTGATGTATTGAAAATATTTAATATGTTGATTTTTAAGGAGGTGCCTACTATTATCCTTGAATCACAACAACCTTAGAATTGCACAAGCATGTGTGCTTGAGCTCAAGGTGTGACTGGGTAACATGGGTGCTATCTCCAATTCATGGGACTTGCTACTTGATATAGACCTCCAGAGAAAGTTCGTTGTTACTCCTAAACAACCTGCCACAATCTACTCTAATGTAAGCAAAACTATCTTATCCTAATCTAAATTTCCAAGGGACCAGGAGAGAGAGTGCATGAAAGTAAAGCCTACACTAACAATGGTGATACACCAAAAAAGGAGGGAATGAGAATAGCTTTCCAATGTGTGAAAAATGGAAGTGAAGTGCATACTAGAGAGGGTGATAACAGTTCTCCATAGTCTAGCAACTTTGCATTCACAACAATATTTCATACACACACAATGATAATGAATCCCTGAAAGAGCATAAAATAGACACAATATATTTTCATGAGGTTGAAGAGGAAAGAAGAATGCAAACAAACACAACAGGGGAAGATACATCCACAAACTTGTATCTATTGCTTCATTGATATGCACAGTTTAATCTATTAAAAATAACGGCCAAGATCACCATGTAAGGAGTCCACTATACGGGCCTGTAGCACATTGACTTCACAAAAATAATTTGATAGAGTTTTACTACACAAACTATCCTCTCTTTTACAATGAGCCCAACATTCTTATTTATAGAGTTCTAAGAGGAGAGAGAAAAGGAGAAATGAAAATCCTAAAATCTGCCTTCCAACCACTTGAAAGATGTCATAAATGAGATGAAATGATGGTTTGTTGCTTGTAAATGGATCCCCGTGTTGTCCCATAACTTTCCACTGTAAAAATGTATGCCCATGCTTCATTAAATGTTCTCAAAACCACCAATAAAATCATTGTTCTGAACTTGGCCACATTTTCAGCAAAATCAACATCAAAACTTTATGAATTCCAACAAGACCAATTTTGTGTGATTTTGTTGAGAATTAATAAAGTTATGGTTATCTGAGTGTGAGTAGCTATTTTGAGTTTTCCAGGGATTTCTTACCTTTTATGGGACTGGGAATTTCATTTCTTAGAGTTGGATATGTTTATTTTATTATTACCAACTTACCCTCATTAAAAATAAGAAATTTTGTGAAATGTTTTGGCATAGAGGATGTTGTGCCCTTTTTGAAAAGTCAAATTTTGTGAAAATCGAGCTCTGGGTCAAAAGTTATGACCGTTTGAAGTTCCGTGGTCGGGCGTTGAATTTACCTTTAGATTGTGGGTATTGTGGCCTTTCGGGGAACTCATGTCCCTGTGACACTCAGACCATCTGGGAATCCTATCTCCACATCAACCGATTTGGGGTTTTCTATCCATGCGCATCTGTCATCGATGGGTCATGAGGGTCGTTGACCACCGAATTAACCGTAAAGCTTTAGGTGCGGAGATTTTGGGTTTGTGGGGAAGTCACGTCCCTGTAGTACTTGGATAGCCCAGGCCAAAAATTTTTGCTTTTTTTCCAATAGACTGGGCCCACTCCTTGATCGGTTACTTCTTCTTTTCGTGGCCCGACTGTCTGGACAAATTTTTCCACCATACCCTCAATACAAAGACTTGCGGCCATTTCATATTTTTTGGGCCCGACTATCCCGTGGACCGCATGGGATATTTTTATCCTCCTTCTCCACATTGCACTGGATCTTTAACTTTTTAGGCCTGAACTTGGTATGAAAAAGCTTGGTATAATCTGCATATGTTCCATCCACAGCCCTCAGACCCAATTTTTACTAAAATAGGCCCTTGACTTCATTCTTTCAAAAATATTCAAATTTTTACTATCTCCTTGGATTTTTCTTTGGATAGGGAAGATAGAGAAAAGCCAAGTAATCCCTACATAACGTAATTTTGGACCTCAAACCATTTCTGCTTGCACAAGCCTGAAGAAATTGTGCAAGTTATCAAAATTACCTTAGGGGTGAATTTTGAATAACACCTACATCATTTGTTACAGAGCTGAAGTTGAGAAAGGAAAATAGTGGTTCAATTGTTGATCTTAGATTGTTTAAAAGACTAGGTAGTCTCGTTTACTTGATGGCCAAAATGCCTGATATTATGTATGGTGTGAGCCTTATTTCAAGGTTCATGGAGTTTTTAAAAAATCTCATTGGCTAGTTAGAAAAATAATATAGAGGTATGTTTGTGGAACAAAGAACTATGGAATTTTGTATTCAATTGTGGATGAGTTTAAGCTCATTGGATACACGGAAAATGATTGTGCTTGTATTGTTGATGATAGGAATAATACCTTTGGTTATGATTTTCATTTTGGAACAGGGGTAGTATCATGGGATTCAAAGAAACAACCCATTGTAATTCTTTCTTCAACAGAAGAAAAGTATGTGGTGGTGATGGGTGCGACATGTAAATTCGTATGGATGAGGAGAGTACTATATGAGTCGATGCATGAACAAGAAGAAGCAAAAATATTTATTGTGATAATAACTCAACCATTACATTGTCTAAAAATCATTTTTTTCATAAAAGGAGAAAGAACATAGACACTAGATATCATTTTATAAGAGACTTGGTCAATAATAAGGAAATATGTCTAGAATTTTGTAGATCAAAAGATCAATTCACGATATTTTTACCAAGCCATTGGGAAAAGATGCATTTGAATATCTAAAACGTTATTTGGGTGTTTATGTTAAAGATGAAGTGAAGAATGGGAGATATGGAAACGCTAACAACAACTATGGAAATGATACAGAAAGTTTTGAGAAGGATGACAATGAGTTAAGATTAAGTGTGAGTGTTGGAGATATAATCTCAACCCCGCATTTAACTCTAACCTCTGACAACTAGAAGCTTATGAAAAATGCAGATTTTGGCAAAAGGGAAAAGATTTTCATTAAATGGAATGATCAGATTTGATCTTTAATACTCTCTCTCAATCTGGAAAATTAATTTGTGTGTGTGCTACATTTTTGTATGGAGTGTTGAAGAGAGAAAATAATATGTAAGGGAAAAGAAGAAAAAGCAGTAGCGAATCTGTTAAATATTTTCCAGAAATATAATATTTATTTAGTTGATTTTTATTTTTGATTTTTGCTATGCATTTTGTGTGTTGTGTCCTCCATTGTTGTGCATTTATTTTATCATTTTTATTGTTGTTGAATGCATTTTGAGTTTGTTGTTATCTTCCCCTGCCTCTTCCCTTCATAAGCCAAAGTTTTAGGATTCTCACCCCATAATAGAGTTTTGTAAATCTAGGTGGGTAGAAAAATATTTATTTCCTCTTGACTTATGAGAAAAACTCGATGTAAAATATAATACTTATATGCAAAGTGACTTTTTATTTAAAAACATATAAAATTAGGTTTACCAAAGGTTGGATGTGAAAGATCCAAACTATGAAAATATCCAACTTGGGACACGATGCTACAATACTTATCATACAAGATTCTGATGGGGGAGCATTGAAAATAATCTCCCGGATAAAGACAATGACAAATTATGTTTCCCAAGATCTTATAAACCCACACATATATTTTCGTAATGAATTTAACATGTCCTTAACTTAAAACCGTGTGCAAAATTAAGTAACCATGTCTCAATGAATTTCACCCAACCAAAATTGATTTGCAAACTTGCAAAACAAGATCAACCACTCTATTCAAACATAACTGGAAAACATCTCATTATATAAAGAAACAAACAATATTGTTATATGTCATTCAAACATAATTATATATTGATCAAGACACGCTCAATTATACTCTAAAACATATTTATATAATGAAAGGGAATATTTACATCTTTTTATATCATATTTGTTCATTATATTTCTTTAAATATTGTTGTCCTTGCTTCCACGATGATAACAATGCATGTGCATGGAGGCATCAACTATGGTACTATCAAAAAGAATTATTTGGGAGGATTCCCACAATGCAACATCCATGTTAAGTGCATGACTCAGGTTTTCTTTGTTTTTCACTAATGTTTATGCTCGATAATTATCGTTTATTTAGTGTTTAGTGTAATGTGAATATTAGTTACCTAACATATATTTGCTTTGGCTGCAAAAGGAAAAAAATAACATTAGCCACATTCCCAAGGAGTAGACAAGTTAATGCCCAAATTAATGTTTTAATGTTTTAGAATTTTTCATTCATAAATATATCTGACTCATGACTACATGGCATCCAGACTAGCACGAAGCTTGGTGATGTGTTCTCGTTCGTCGATGCTGCACCAAAAACTGAAGGGAAGAGGTAGGGGTAGATAAATGAAAACTTAGAATGCATTTAGCTACAATAAAATTGGTAAAATAAATGCACAAAAATGGAGGACACCATACACAAAATACACAACAAAAATTAGAAATACAAACATACTCGCATACATACATACACACACACACATATATATATATATATATATATATATATATATATATATATATATATATATATATAGTTTTCTGGTAAAAATTCAGCAGAGCTTCAATGATATGTATTTCTTCTTCTTATCCTTTTTTTCTTTTTCTCTTCTCCCTTTACATACAAAAATGCAACATATACCCAATTAAAACAAACAATGCATAAATTAATTCCACACACAAATGAATGATAGAGGTAGATGCAAAAATTAATACATTTTCCAAAATGAAAGAGTATGTCAGAAATCAAATTTTAACATTCAATTAATGAAGATCTATTTCCCTTATACCTTATTTCACATCTCAACAAAGTGGAGTCGGGGTGTCGTAATTTGGTCTAAGCGCGCTCTTGTTTTCTACTGCATCCTTTGTACCCATGTTGAAGGGTGTGACGAAACAGAGAAAATCGTAGGAAATCATGTTGTCCTCCTTAGAGATTTGGAATGATCATTTTGTTATGTTTGTCCTTCTCGCACTCACCTTCATTAAATATGTTAATGGAGGACATATTGTATAATACCTAATAACCTACATAATTTTATATATAGTAGGATTACATGATACAAGAAGAATCACATAAATAATTATTACAAACCTCTTTGCCAACAAAAAGATTTATAAATATTGTTGGTCCCTTCCATACTTTAAAAAGTTGTAACATATAATTATGTACAAACTTCATTTACATATATAATAAAAAATATTGCCTTCGAATCTAATCTATACAGACTTCCACTTTTACTGCAAATTTAACACACTTGGTTGAATGAATTTATAAATAATAAATGCTTTGCAAAATTTGTGATGCTTTTCATGAGATTGGGTTATAATTGGCTGTAATAAAATAAATAAATTGCATTTTTTTATTACTATTTATGTTATGACACACAAACACCGAAGCTTAGGTGGGGCTTGTTGATGATGGATGGACTACACCAAAGCAAAAGAAAAAAAAATTTAGTACGTGTGATCGTGTTCTACGGACCCGCTCTTCGGTGACTTCTAGTGGTAATGTTTAAGGTTCAAGCTCATTCTTTGGCTCGGCTCAAGCCTCCTTGACTGATTTTCTTGGATTAGCTTTCCTTTTTTGTTGTTTTTCCTTCTCTCTGACCATTGGTAGAGGTCACTCTGGTATCTCTTCAATGCTTTATCTTTCTCTCCTTGGTTTCTCTCACGATGCATTCTTTATTGTAAGGTTTCTCAGTGCCTTAACCCTATTTTTTTCCTAATCTAATAAAAAATGTTATGACACAAAAACACGTTGAAACCTCATTTTTCTAGTATTGGTATTACAATTAATTATCTTAAACATTAATATTAAAAAATTCATTTTTAACTCCTTGCGGTTCTAGTAATTAATGGATGTGTGATTCACAAAGGCTACTTGTCTCATATCAATAAACACTATTATATTATCCTATTTAATTGTAATCACACTATAAAGATATTACCACTCTTAAATTTATATTTACCTATTACAAAATACAAAATAAATCCTTTTTACAAATAGTGTTTTACCATATAATATACATGTCTTACACAAAACAAATATATTTTTAATATTTAGATCAATAAAATAAAAAATAGAAGACTCTAGTCGAATATAGCCGACAAATTATCACCATTGAGCTTAACATAAATTCCTCTTTGCTATGCTCAACATAATAGGTCCAAGTTAATTATCCCCAATAGGTTTGCATATAACATACATGGGAACCTAATGCACATCTCCGATATGGGATGTCATTGATTAACAAAAATGAAGTTTACTAAAGTCCTAAATGGGAGTATTTAGGGTTCTAGTGTTAATCTAAATAGGAGGACTAAAATGTTGTAATAAAGTGGATAAACAATAATAAATAACAACGAACTAATATGCTAAAATGATGTAAAGAATTGTATGATTTGATCTAATGGAAATAAAACCCTAGAATGTAAGAGGAGAGTAAGGAAAAGACTCACTAATAACAAGATACTTGTAGGTTTTCGCAGATCTAGAAATGGAACTCGAAGTGTAGACGAACACTTAGCGGCCCTATAGAGGGAAGATTTGGACTATTTGAAGTGACACGTGCACCTGAGAGTGTAATGGGGCACCACGGGGTGCCCTGGTCTGCAGTCTAGGTGCTCAAAACCCTAATTTGGCACAATTATTAAATGTCTCGAATACTCATGTCTGTTGCACTAGATTCACTAAATCAATTGGATGACACCATTCACAAGAAGAAGAATAAGGTGTCGAATTACCTCAAATTAGTGCCAAATTGGTGGACTTATCGCTGAGCGCTACACTACATTATATACCCTAATGTAGTTCTGGTGAGTGTGTGTATGTCATGCCCTAGGTGCTCTGTTAGTTTCTCTTTGTGAAATAACGAGTTATGATAGCTATGAAAGATGTAGATAGTGTTAGGAAATTAAATATTAATGTTTACATTATAGTTTGTTAGTTAATATTTAATATTGTTATATATTAAATATTAGGTTTGAATGTATATTGTTTCAACAATATATTATTCTTAGAGTTTGTTATACCCGTGAATAACATTCCGGGTTAATTGTTCCTATTTTATAGGAGGTTGTTTAGTTGTTATGATGGCTATATAATAGCCTTATGTATTGCACTAAAAGAATAGAGAAATAATATAATTATTCTGTGTGTTTTACCTGTGCAAGTCTGATCTAAAATCTATATTTGGTATCAGAGTGAGATGGGGTTCTAAGAGATTTGGAGGGGTAGTGGTTTCACTCTATGTTGTCCCAAATTATGGTTTTCTCAAGGCTATTCCACCATAGTTAATAATTGTGGTTGCATATATTTAATACTGTCAAATCTGTGTGTGGCTGTGCATATCGGAGGTCTTCGACACGTCTAAGTTTTCCTTCCAATGTTTTGTGTATGATATATATGTTGTTTTCCATAGTCTTCATCGGATCACGTGCACAACAAAGCATCCAATTTTTGTTAAGACTTCTGCAGTGATCAGATCGTGCCATAATAGGCTTACATGCACCTCGATTGCAGTATATTGGTTCTTCGGCTTTATTTACCACATAGGATCATATCCATGTGCACATCGTCATAGATTACCAGTATCAACTTCTCAATTTTGATCCGTGGGTTGCATAGTGTCTACAGAATCCTCTTCGACTCACATGCAAGTATGTGCCCTTTGTCGGCTTGTGTGAGATCTATGCATTTGATTTTATTTTGATTGATGTGGCTCCCGTGAACAAATAGCTGTAGCATTCCTGTGCCAAATGTAATAGGTAGACTGTGTGTATGACATTTCCTCAGACTGGATGTATATATATTTTAAAGTCTCCATGTGATTGTGTTGCATGAGAGGTGAATCGACCCTGTCAGAAAGTGGATAAACAAGTGATATAGCCTCCCAGACTTCAGCTACAATAAATCGAAAGCAACTCGCCACGACTCAATCTGATATGCTCCACTTGGCAACAATGACCCCAAATTGCTCCTTTGGATTCCGTATGAGTTGAATTGAATGAATGCATGCCAGCTGTCAGCTTCCCCTTGATCATAGGTGAATCGACAAGCACGTGGTCTTGGGTTACCAATTGACAGAGTTGCACCAGATTTATCCACACCGCAGGTCCATGCATGGTGCACCGTCAAATTTCATCACCTATGGGAAATATCAATGATCGTTGTGCTCCCCATGGAGTTTCTTCCAAGTCTGCAAATATACACAAGTTTTTCCAATACAATCACCAAGCTATCCTTTGATCTGGTTATTCAAAGTCTACGGAAGAAGTAGGTAGTACTTTATTTGTTTAAAGTTTGATAGTATTTGGCATACTCTTTCCATATATGTTCTTAATTAAAAGGTCATGGAAGTGAGAGAGTGAAAAGACTCATGCAGTTCTATTTGTGTCACTAGATTCTATTCGAAATTTGAGTCATTTTGTTATTTTATTTGTATATGTCAAAATTTTAATCAATAGCTTTTAGCTATATTAAAATTTTAATTATTTGTAAAAAAGGGTGCATTTTCGGTTATATCCGACACCTATCTCACAATGGTCAAGAAAAGAAGAAAACAATGTATTCTTATGAAACCAATTACCATGGAGAGAGACATAAAAAATATACAAGATCAAGAAAATTCAACTATGCTAAATTTAGAAGAAGGATATGAAGGTGACAGTGAATTTGAACCACCTAGATCTCTAAAAAGAAAAAGGTTGACAGCTAAAGAATACAAAGACCATCTTTTACGAAAAATGAGAAGTTCGGAAAAGAAGTCTGAGCACATTTCTTTGACCTAAGTGGTATATATATACTAGAGGATGGAGGCATCGGAGGCTGGAGGTCAGACAACGACCTCTCGTCAGTCACCAACGGGGCCGCACGAAGCTATGGTGGCACATTTTGTGGTGTGAGTGTGCTTTCAGTATTTGATGTCTAGTGTGATTCTTTTTCAGAGTTCCTATTTTGTGTTGAATAAGTGAAATGTTCACATTGAGGGGGGAACATGATCAGCATGATCCAATGTTCCATTTTCAGTTTTTCAGTTGAGTATGTGGCTATTCCTATTTCCCCAAATGCAAAAACATAGTACAGAACAAATAACACAGTGAAACGCAACATCATGAGGCTTGATGAGGTAGAACAGTCAGATGTGTTCCTGTTCGTACCTAGGTTTGTGGTTAGCCTCCTAAAAACCATTGAAGGCTGTTCAGATGTGTTCCTGCTTGAGTTCCCACATTGCTAGGTCAGATGTGTTCCCTAGAGTGACTGGTTGATAAGCAGATGATTCCTGAGCATGTTCCCATCCTCGTCGGTTAGATGTGTTCCCAACAATGCTTGGTCGATAAGAAGTTGATGTGTTCCTTCTTCTACCTTCATCGATTGTGTGCCAGATCATGAACGCGAGAGGCGGCAAGCTATAAAGGAAGTGTGAAAGTTCTAATGTTACCATGTAAACATTAAGGGGGAATGTTAGGAAATTAAATATTAATGTTTACATTATAGTTTGTTAGTTAATATTTAATATTGTTATATATTAAATATTAGGTTTGAATGTATATTGTTATAATATATTGTTTCAACAATATATTATTCTTAGAGTTTGTTATACCCGTGAATAACATTCTGGGTTAATTGTTCCTATTTTATAGGAGGTTGTTTAGCTGTTATGATGGCTATATAATAGCCTTATGTATTGCACTAAAAGATATATAGAAATAATATAATTATTCTGTGTTTTACCTGTGCAAGTCTGATCCAAAATCTATAGATAGTAGAGTAGAATCAATAGAATCCCTCCTCCTCTCCAAACGTGTTTGATGTAGACTTTCCTATCTTTAATGTATAATGTTATGTGGATATAAGTGGTGCAATGGATGTAGCCCTAGATGGAGTGATAATAGTGATAGGATGTAATGACCTAGGACCCTTATTATGTTCTTATAAGCTTTATATTTATAGGGTTCTCAAGTTTAATTTTACAATTAATCCCGACAATGCCGACTCAGAAAAAATAAAGATGACCACCAACTAGAAGTGACCCAAAAAGGAGCGAAAGACACTAAGCATAGATTGGGGTTCCTAGAGTGGGGGCCGAGGCGCCCAAGATCAGGTGGGGCGCTTGAAATTGGGGATAGAATCTCGGGAAGTAAGAAAATTGGGGTGATAAGTATCGGAAATATGTGGGAAAAGAGAAGTAAAACATTAAAAAAATATGGAAAAAGGTGGGATTAATTGGTATTTAGTACACTTGAGAACCTTCTAAATAGTAGTATAAGATTGGGCTAAATATTGTCTAATGTGCAATATTTGTGTCTACATTTACCCCACTTTATGTTGGTGAGCGAAAAATGCGGTAACATAAAGTAGATAGAAAAGCATACCTGATGTCCATGTAGAGTGTAGAAGAAAACACATTGATGGACTAGAAGCGTGGAATGAAAAAAAAAAATGTGGAGGAGTGTGGATTCTAAAGATGAAACATGTGTAAAAATTGATGAGAGTGAACCTAGGGCGGAACGCATGCGTAGATATTGCATGTGTATGGTATACTTGTATGGTTAATATGGAAAGTACCAACATGGTGATTTGTCATTGTCGTGTTCTCTGTCGTTGTTGTTTTTACCCCTAATTTGACTACTTGTTTCTCATACGGTGGACCTACAAGGATAAAATGATCAAGTAGTCAAATATGTATGTATGTAAAAATGTTGTGTAAAGTATGCTAGAATAGAAAGTGTAAATGGAAAAAATGAAACATGTGCACTTGATCCATGTCAATAAAATGGGTGTATAAGGATATCCTGTAATGTCACGAGTTTTTTGGGAAATCTCACACCACCCTAGCTGAAGAAGTGTAGGGAGGAAATGCTCGGTGTCCTCCAACTCTAACTGCTTCTGCTAAAATTTGTTGAAGAGATCTTTGTACTGCACTGGTTTTTTGGGAGATCCTACACCACTAGATGGAGAAGTATAGAGAGGCCACCCACTGTAACCCCTGATCCTATGACCACTATGTAGAATTGCTGAAGGAAACCATGTCCTGTTAAGGCCGCTATGTATGGATTTCATAGACTAGTCTGAACTCACTCGTAATGTGTGAACCGATGTAGATACATTGTATTAGTAGAAACCTCGATGATGCCCCCATCTTTGGGGGCGCATGAGATGGCCTTGGAAGGAGAATGCGGCCCCAAAAGAGGAATAACCGCACTCTGACCTTATAACCAACTCAGCCCTGCAACGGGGAAAGAGAAAAAACTTGGTAAAACCAAGGTACACAAAAAAGGGGATGGCTAGCCAATATATGTATTATTCTGAACACATACATGCAAATAAGTGTAAAATACATAGAAAATGTAAAAAATACTAAGAACAGTAGTGTAAACATGCAAGAAATAGCAAGAAGACTACATACACACAAAGTGGTTACAAACAAGGGACATCACTCAAGAAAAGGGAAAATCCCGCATACAATAGAAAACAAGTGTGCATACAACAACATACAAGTGTGCACACAAGTAAAGGGAAAATCCCTCATACAATGGTAAACAACACAAACAAGTAGAAATACAAGTAGTCATGGGAACATGTAGTCCTAAAAACAAGTGTTGTACATGGAACACCCATTAGCATGTTATAGTGAAAAAAAATATGTCAAAGCATGTATAAGCAAGTAATATAAGATGATAATTATAAAACGAAACAATAACATATGTATGAGATGAATGTGGATACCCCCAATGATTGACATAGTAAGGGTAGAAGGCAAGCATCCATGCCGCATGTAAATGTCTTGTATCTATGATCACACTAAACAAAGGCATGAACACACATGTGTGTATGATAATGACATATAAGAAAGAAAGATAACATGTGTAGTAAAGTGAACATGTAAAACACTAGTAAGAAAAAGTAAATAACACCAAGACAATGCAGTATGTTGTGGATGGATGTAATGGAATGTAAGATGGAATGATAGGAGCAATGTGCCCCTCGAGTGTATGGAATTGTATGCAGTAAGGTTCATTTTTTCCCTTAGCAGAGTGAAGAATGAACCATAAACGAGAGTGTGTCATCGGAAATGATTGAGTAGTGTTGGTTGTGTTTAGCATATTGTGATGATTGTGTATGTTTAGTGGTGATGAAATGTGACAGGTGGAGAAGATGTGCATGAACCATATATCCGAAGCATATATCACAACTTTTTTGATCGGAAGAGTGATGATTTATCCCTAAGCGTATATCACTATAAGATGAATGGATGTAAAAATGCGTCATAGAGGAAGGTGTGTGTGGACCCTATAGCTTGAGTGTATACCACGACTTGGTTGGATAGAGAAGTGATGATTTAGCCCTAAGCGTATATCACTACGAGATGGGTGATGAGGGTGTATGAAGCATAAATAAGTAGGTGTTGGATAATAGAAGGTGGTGATTTTAGCACTAAGCATAGACCACTATGTGATGAATAAGGCGAGGGTGGTGATTTAGCCTAAAGCATATACCACTAATGGATGAGTAGGATAAATGATGATGTGGTAGAATTACTTAGAAGAGGATAATATAGAATGGGTGAAGGGAGTGGTGATTTAACATAACGTATATACCACTACATGATATGATGATGAGTATGGGTGACGATATAGCCTAGAGAGTTGGTTACGAGTCCAAGAAATGTGGCATGATGACATGTCACATGTAGGTAAGGTCCATTTGATTGGTAAACCCTTGGTAGTCAAGTATGGACTGAGGAACTAGAGTGCGTCATAGGGTGGTGAGTGTAGCATGTAGAAAAATGTAGTGTAGATGACCAAGGTATGTGAATGTGTGGTGTAGTATGTGGGTAGGTTGAAATATAATGTGTACTAGTGAGAGATCAAACTAGACCCAAGTATAAGGAAATCTAGTGTAGGGTGTATAATAGGTAGGATGTATGCAGGTAATGTGGGTATGGAAGGTGTAATGTAATAAGTGTGTAGATAGGAATAGAATGTGTAATGATAATAGATAAAACTAGACCCAAGTATAAGGAAATCTAGTGTAGCATGTAGAATGTACAGGATGTGTGGATGACATAGAAAACTAGACTCATATAGGATGATGACTAGTGTAGTGTGTATGAGATAGATGATGTAGAAGTGACTAGTAGAGGAGGTATGTATAGGATGATGTAGGATGTATACGTATGGTTTCGGTAGTGCAGCATTTGGGGTTTAGTGTAATAGTAATCCTCAACATTCCAGTGTGAACCTAAGCACGAGTGTGCGTCATCAAGTAATGAGGGTATGATACTAGATAATGTAAATGTTGATATGTAAGGCAAAGGAAAATTGTATGGGTGTGAGGGTTATTAAAGCGAAAAGTGTGTGAGAGGAGGGGTGGGGTTTGTTTAATTCCCCCAAATGGGAAGGAAAGATGAATGAACCAATGACGGTGGGGGACGGATATCCATTGACCCATACATGAGAGGAGGACGACAGAGAAGGATGCTCTAATAATGGTGGTATAGGAGACAAGAATTGTGTAAGAGAATGAAACCGATATGCATACAATTTATAAATAGAGGCATTAATAAGTTTAGGAATAGGTGTATTTTGATGTGCAGGACTAAGGGAATGGAGTGGTCATGTGGCATCCAATTGAGGTGGTGAAGTAGGAATAGGATGCTTAGGTGGTGAAAATAAAGGCGTTGTGTTAGTGGTAGATATAGGTGCAAGAAAAGTGGAACAAGAGTGCGAGGATGCTGGAGGTGAATGAGGGATGCCATCAATGGAGATAACTTGTTTTTCGTAGATGAAATTAAGGCACAAGTGGTTGATGGAGATAATAGCTTGGGATTTATGGATCCAATTTAAGCCGAGAAGTAGGTCATAGTGGTGGATAACTTGATTAATGACGAAAGGGAGGAGAAGAGTGAGAGGACCAACTATGATAAGTAACTTAATGACACCATAAGGCCTCTTGAATAGAAATTTGATTTACGATGGAGGGTAACCAATAGATCATAGAAGAGACAAGGAACATGTGCTAATAGGAGAGGATAGGTCAACCTTAGTGTTGTTGATGGGGTTGAGGCAATAAGGGCCTGTATGTATAAATGGTTAGATATGAATGTAGCATGATAGTCAATGTGAGAGAAAGAAATAATAGGGGGGTTGTATCAGCATTGGAGACTAAGAAGTTAATTGCTCCTACATTAGGAGGTGGTGTGGCATGGTATACATGATTAGTGGAGGATTCCGTAGCCTTTTTTCATGTTGGTTGGATTCTTTGTTAAAAATTTTGACTTTACCCTTCTCCTTAGTGGGAGGAGGGCTAGTAGAATTTGAGTTGGTCATTTTAAATTAGATCTTGGATAAGTGCCCAAAGTTTCATACAATGGTTATTCAAGTGGCCTACACAATGATGGTAATCACAATGGAAGATTTCATTGTAATTGCATCCTTTAGGCTGCGATGGGTCTAACTCAAGTGGTGGTGGGAGGGTGATGAGGTTTCTATCGAGGAGTTGTTGCAAGATGAGATGTGGTGCCATAGGGAGGGTGGTAAATGTACCAAGCGAGGTGGTTAGGATGGTGTCTCCTTAGAAGGTGTAACAGTGTTGATTGTGAGTTTAGTGTTGATAGGCTTAGATGTAGAAGGTTTAAATGGTGTCTTGGTTGGAAAATGAGAGGAGGATGAAGATTGTTCTTGATACTTTAGCTTTCCAATAGAGAGAATCTTAGATTCACAAAGCTTAAGAGTATGACACAATTGGTCAAAGGAAGGAAATGTTTCAAAGAGAACACTTTCATAGAGAGGTAAAAGGCTTTGTATAAATAAATATTTTAACTCAGAATCGGCAAGGACATTAGTCATTTTGGAAAGATTATGCTATAAGTGAACTGATCATTGGGTCTCTATTTAATTTGTGCTAATTAGGCGTAGGTCATCTTAGAACCGATGTTGATGGAAAATTGTGTGAGAAAATCATCGGTGAGATGAGTAAAGGAGGTGATGGAATGAACAAGTAAATCGTAGAACCAACACATGGCATAGTCTTGGAGACTACGAGGAAAACGTTTGGCTAACAGGAGGTGATCATCACCAAAATTGAGACAAGCAACATGAAACACATGAATATTCTCCTGTGGGTCATCGTGTCCATTAAAAATGGGAAATTTAGGGGTGAAAAAGTTAGGAGGAAGAGGGTAAGTAGAGATAAGAGGTGAAAATGGGGTATGCAACAACAAGGTAGAATCTAAAGAGGGAGATGTGGTGGCCTATTGCAACTTATAATTTTAGCCTAGAGATCGTGATATAAGGAGGTTAAATCTTGATTTCCAAAGATAGGATGTTTATCACTGATGTGACACCAAAGGAGGGGTGAAGTAGTTAGTGGGAACTGAAAATAGAATAGTAGAAATGGGTGGAAGCATAGAGGTGGGAGGTTGAGTGGGAAAGGATGTAGAAGGGTTGAGCTTAGCCAAGTTAGTGGCCTCTTCACGAGCCACATGTAGAAGTAAATCTAAATCATGTGGGCATTCAACAAGGTGATCGATTGATGGCTTTAAGGTGGGCTTCAGTAAATTCCTCATGAGTTTGGGCCATGGGAAAAGGGGAAACTACACCTCAGAAAGTGTGATAAAGAAATGACGGGTTCACCAAAATGATTAACAAAAATGAAGTTTCCTAAAGTCCTAAATGGGGTATTTAGGGTTCTAGTGTTAATCTAATTAGGAGGACTAAAATGTTGTAATAAAGAGGCTAAACCGTAATAAATAACAACAAAATAATATGCTAAATCGATGTAAATAAATTACATAATTTGATATAACATGGAAATAAAACCTAGAATGCAAGAGGGGAATAAGGAAAAGACTCGGCTGATAATAGGAGACTATCGCAGGTTGTCACAAATCTGAACTGGAACTTAGTAGTGTATAAAAACACTCAAGTGCCCTACAGAGGGTAGATTTTGACTATCTGAAGTGACACATGCACCTGTGAGTGTATTGGGGCACCCCATGGCACCCTCGTCTGACAATTTGGCACTCCGAACAATATAAATGCTCAAAACCCTAATTTGGCATGGTCATTAAATGTCTCTAAATACTATGTGTTTTTCACATTAGATTTTCTGGATGAACTGGATGACGCCCTGCACAAGAATAAGAATAAGGGGTCAGACTGACCTCAATTTCCAAACTGGTGGAATTATCGCTGAGCTCTACACTACGTTACGGACCCTGATGTAGTTCTACTGAGTGTGTGTATGTCATACCCTAGGTGCTCTTGTGACAATTGTACTTTGTGAAATAACGATCTCTGATAGCTATGAAGATGTAGATAGTAGAGAGTAGAATGAGTAGAAAACCTCCTCCTCTAAGAATGTTAGTGATGCAGACTTTCCTATCTTGAATGTATGGTGTTATGTCGATGTAAGTGGTGCAATGGATGCAACCCTAGATGGAGTGATAGTAGTAATAGGATGCAATGATGTAGGACCCTTATTATGGTCTTTTAAGCTTTATATTTATAGGGTTCTCAAGTTTAATTTCATAATTAATCCCAACAATTCGATTGAGGAAAATATGATGATGACCAACGGATATAAGTGACCCAAAAAGGAGTGATAGAGGCTAAGCATCGATTAGGGTGCACATAGTGGGAGTGGGGAACCCTAATACTAGGTGGGGAGCCCGGAATCAAGGCTAGGATCTTGCGAAAGTTAGAAAATGGGGTGATAAGTATCTAGAAATATACAAGAAAGATGAAGTAAAACATAAAACAAAGATGGCAAAAAGTCTGATTATATGATACTTTGTACACTTGATAACCTTCTAAATAGTAGTATAAGACCAGGCTAAATATTGTCTAATGTGTAATATTTGTGTCTGCAGTCATTGACACACGGTGTGATACCACTTGTCGATATGGATGTTGGTGTCATTAATACCACTTTTTTCAAACAAATATTTTTTGAGAAAAATAAAATATTATGGATTTGGTTATGCCTATTGGTGGAAATGTTTGTGAGCTAGTCCCATTAAAGCTTCCCTATGCAAAGGATCACTATTTCAAGGTTTCAAACTTGTGAAACTACAACAAAAATGATGGCACTAAATTTTTTGATGTTTTTTTGTCTCTTAAGAACAAGTATAAGTTGGCCGATAAGGATGAGTTAGACGACATGCTGGGAAAGTCCAGAAGAATGAAGGGATAAGACATATGTAGGATTCCTATCTACTAGTGTGGTAAAGCCTATTATAAGAAGCCTTATGGGGTGGGGAGAATTTGGATATCAAGTGCAATGGCCTAAGGCTCATCCCCTCTAGAAAATATCATCATTGTCCCTCAGTAGCTTATCAAGAGCTCAAATTTGGAATTAGGTAATACATTTCACAAATATGTTTAGAAGGGTTTCATTTCTAGTACCATCCATGCTGAACAAAACGTATCTTCACAAGGTTTTCTTTTTCAATCCTTTATAATATTGGTTTGAGTTTTAATTATTACTTAGATAGTATACTCTTTCAAGCCTAGTATTATAATATTTGATTCTAGTGTCACTATTAAAAAATGGTCAACCTCCATTAATATAATGTGATATTTTTTAAAGTCATTCTAGCTATTAGGTTACCAATATTTAATTTTTAAATTTTTAAATTTTCATGTCAAAATAGTTTGCATATAAATCTAGTTTAGCATCAAAAGATTCATTAAGTTATAAGGCATTATTGTGAGTCAAGTGTCAAAAGTCTTCAAATAGTCTTTCTTGTCAAAATGTTATTTGATGGCCGCTATTTACAGGACTTGGTTTCCTAAATATTTACATTTGTAAAATAAATCTTGAATTAATATAGTGTGAGAATAATTATATTAGTGATTTTATTGTGTTCGTGTTTGCATATATCTATCCAAATGCTCTCATTTATTTTATTTTTCATGATATTGTTGGATTCTACAAACACTACCAAATTCATCTATACATGTCTCCAAACATGTCGATGCATTAATATACAATTTCTATAACAAAAACAAGATTTATTTACCGATACATGGACACTAAAACCATGTATTTATGATTTTAAAATTTGTGAATTATTTATTTTAAAATTTATAAAAAGAATAATTACGTTGATGTGAAAATTAAGAGCATCGATGATAGGAAGGAGAATAATAGACACCCTGATTTTTGCTTCTCTTCTTGACACAACATGGTTTATAGTTTAAACAAGTGCAATTCTATCTTATGTCCAAACTCTCTCATTTACACTTTGATGCCTTCATCAAATTGAAATTCATAGAAAAAATACACCTATCATCAAGGGCATAGGTCATTTTGTGGATTTATGATCTATATGTTATAATTTTTGTGTGATACATGTTGTGATAAGATATCATTAAAACACCTTTGTAATTTTCATAGATACTTCATATATGACATTAATTTATTGAGTTTTGGTATACCTATAAGGTATTGGTGACTCTTATGAGGTTGAAGTCTAGACAAATTGTGTAATGTTTAAATTTTAGTGCAGTTGTCTTTTTTCTTGGTGTCGCCATTAGTAATACTAAATTTTGAAATATAGAGGGAATGTATTCTAATTTCAAATAAAACCAATCTACAAATTTTCAAATCAACATCCAAATAAAGAAAGTATTGAAGCCTATTGAAGGAAAATGTACTTTTCATTCCTAATTTTCTCAATGTTACAATGATTTCTCTTTTTGAATTATTATGGCGAGAATATTTCTATTCAAAAAAATCTTGAACATCATAGTTTGTTTCTAATTTATCTCAGACATCTAGTAGAGTTGTTAGTCCTAGAGATCTTTCAACTTTTGTTTTTGGAATCACTAGTAAGTACCTTTCTTGTAAAAATGATATTTGCATTTTCACCTCTCATCTATTTTAGAAACGAGAGAGTTTCAGTGATACCTTATCACATGTAGTCTTCTCTCCTTAACAATCCCCTTCCATCTAGAAAAATACTTTGAAAAAGTGAGAGAATCGTCATTAAGAGACCCCTTTAACCAGAATCTTGCTCCTTTTGTTACCCCAGATTTTGTCCACTAAAATATTGTTCTTATTTTAAATCGCACCATCTAAGTCATGGTAATAGAAAACCTAGATTGAATTAAAAAAGGATGAAACTAATCCTAATTGAGACACATTTTTCAAGAATTTGAAAGTTATTAACCTAGATTTCAAATAAATATAGAAATCTAGATTTCAAAGAAACGAAGGTTTTTTCTTGTGAAGTTACAAAATAAATTTGAACGCTATTGGATAGGTTTCAAGGAAGAAGTAATGTCTTGGGTGATTATCCATGATGATTTTCAGTAATTATATTGATGATTATGTTATTGTGTATGAATATGCGGTGATTAATATCTTTGTCCATACGTTACAAGAAAATGTTGATGATTGGTTTGATGTAAATCCCAATGATTGTATTGATTCTTAGCCTTAGATGAAGAGAGAATATAAGCTTAAGTTTAGTTATAGAATGAATCCACAAAATTTTTATTACTGAATTTGAAAACATAAAAATGCATCATAATGAGTTTGTTTATGATTTTAGTGGAAGATTTAATAATACTATGTTAATATTTCTAAAGAATGTTAGAATTCCTAATGCTACACCTTGAATAAAATAATGTGAGGCTTTTAATGTTAAATTTAGATTGTATCTTAGGATAAAACCTAGTCATGTTGAGACAGACCCATTTCATGGCGATCAACAATAAATATATTATTAGAGCCACTCAAAATCCCGCCAAAAGAGAGGATGTAAAATTTATCCCATTAAATGAAAAACAAACACTAAGTAGTTCACGTTTTTATTTTAAATTTCTCCCACTATAAAGGAAAAACAAACACTATATAGTTCACAATTTGTTAATGAAAAGCTAAATATTAGGACAAGATATTTGAAATATTTGTCTTATTGAGTGGCTCGTAATGATAAGGGGTTTTCTAAAATGTAGTAGTATCATCAAATAAAGATAGAAGCACATAAACCAAAAACCAAAATAAATAAAGATAGAATTCCTCGACGACGTGAAGGATCATCAAATAAAAGAAAGTAGTAGTATCATAGAGATAGAGAGCCTACGAATAAGAATAGTGAAATAGAGAGTCCACACCCTCTTGATACCAGTATTGATGAGATGAATCAAATTTAATATTTTTAATGGTGTGAGGATTTTTTCCTTCCTCACCCTTCATGTGGTATCTCTACAATTACTACATGTCTTTATAAGGATGTCGATAGCAGTCTGGCGAGCTTAGAATTAGTTTAATTGATAGATTTTAGAGATGACCAAATTAATATGGTTCATACCTATGATACATGATTTGGAATGTTTGGGATTTAAAATTATTAGGAAGTATAAAGGTGGGTAACCATTTAAAGAAGACATCCTTCCTTTGAATGATTCTATCAAGTCTTAAGTAAAAATTTAATATGGTTTGATATTACATGAAAGGTTAGACGAATCATGTTTTATAGGGATCCATTTTGCAAGATTGTATTCATGGCCGACCTTCACAATTAGGGTTTGACGTAGTTCTCGCCGAGATAAGGCTTTGATACCACTTATAATGAAGTTACTTGTATAAATTTGACTATCAGCAAAAAAAAAACACCAAAGAAGATAATAATATGCAAGTATAATAGCTTAGCCACTTCGAGGGGGCGACCTCCAAACCATACAATAAGACTAAAATGCTCAATATGATATTAACCACTCCTCCCTACCACCTATATATATATATCAATCCTAGGTTATGGCCAATGATTAGGGTCGTCAATCCTCTCCATTAATAATGTAAATCTAGGGCTAGTGTCCGATGACTATATGCATTAAGAGAAAAAATATCTTTGGAAAACAACTCCTTTAAACACAATCCAAACTTGCATAAAATAAATCACACATGCAAAAATGTAAAGGAACACTTGCAGAAATAAAGTTTGCATGAAAGAAATCACACTTGCATAAATGAAATTGTTGAATTAAAAATAAAGGAAAGATAAATAAGACACCTGCAGGTTCATAAAAGAAATTGTACGGAAGAAGGATTACATGACATAAAATCAGAAATCACAACAAAAGGAAAATGACAGAAATAAAGAAATAAACATAACACATTGATCCATTTTCCTTGGAATGAGTGTCCAGCTCATTCCTTGGAAGAGGACTTAATTCATACTTGTAATTCAAAATCAGTAGAACAATTTCACTCAGAAGATTGATGAGGAAGAACTGATATATATTTTTTGGTAGGAAAAAAATTACATATAAGAGTGTGGGAGGTTGCATTTATAATTCATGCATCCAATGAACTCCTTATTTTGGGAAATATAATCTGATCTTATCTTTATTCAAATCCTAACAATTAAGATCTCCATCTCCACAAAATATGGAGAGAGATATATTATTGGAGTTGAAGTCTTATCTCACTATTTTAGGAAGATTTTCTCCCAAATCTTCTCCTTTCTTTTTGGTAACAAGAATCACAATGATTTTATTCTCCTACTTTATTGGAAGGATATTTTTCCTCAAAACATTACTTTGACCAAATACCTCTCCTGGATTTTCCATTTGACTTTGTTGTTTCTGATTGTGGAACTTTTGGTGCTCGTCTGATACATTTTTCCTTGGACTACAACTCACTAAAAGTTAGATTCTATTTTATTGGTAAAACCTGTAGCAAATATGAATGAGGTTTTTGTTAAAAACATTTCTATGAACAAAACTCTATCTCAGATTTTCTATTTTAATTTTTTGTTTCTAGTTATGGAACTTTTAGTGCTCGTCTGATACACTTTTTCTTTGGACTGAACTCACTAAAAGTTATATTTCTCTTTATTGGTAAAATTTGTAGCAAATATGAATGAGGTTTTTGTTAAACACATTTCTATGAACAAAAAAATCTCTTATTTTCCATTAGATTATCTGATTATTCACAATTCTTCATTTTATGCAAGTTCTGGAACTAAAACTGCAAGTTCTGGAACTAAAACTGGCAGTTTGGAACTAAAACTACAAGTTTTGGAGCTAACTCTAATTGTTTCGGAGATTTGCACATGATATAGGATTGAGATGATTCTCATTTTGAGCTTGCATAATCTTTCGAGTGGAATCTGAATATGAAATCATATTTTAGTTTAGATACACTATCCATGATCAATTCCACTTTTCCTAGAACTAGCATTATCTTTCCTTTATGGCCTGCATACACAATACTTTGCATCTTTCCTAAATAAACAATAGGATTAGTAAACAAAATAGATAACAAAATACTTCTAAAGAATGAACGAGATATATATCCTATATTATATCTCAAGCAAACTATAATTTCCAAGATTACATTTAAATCCACTTTCAAAGGTAACTTGGAAGGAAACAATAATGGTAATTTATGACCAATTTATGGCCTCATCATCCAACACCAAGGCCAACCTACTAAACATATGAAAGCGTAAATGAATAACATATGACAATAATTGAGATTATGTAAGCCACAAGACGAAACTACATATCCAATATAATCTGTAGGACTAAGGGCCTAGCACAAACACATTTTCAGACTTCTTTCTAGAGTCTTTAATCTATTTTTCGACTTGGATCTCTTCTTCCCTTTTTTTCTTATTTCCTCTCTCTTTCTCATGTCCATGAAGTGACAAGGATTCATTTGAGTGATAGTCATATGCTGACTTTATCCTCATCTATTCATACAAAAAAGTCATAGCCATATCCCTAAGCTTTAATTTAGTCATGGTACTGGTAATTTCCATGGCCAAATTTTCTGAAGAGTTTTGTAAATAATAGAGAAGTGTATTACACTTTTTTTCATCACCCATCTTCACATATATGGAAAATAATTGGCTTATGACAGAATTTAAGTTATTTATATTCTCTACAACCTAATCACCATCGTGCATCATTTAAAATATACAACTTCATTAGAAAAAACTTGTTCACCCAAGACTTTTCTAGATACAATGTTAATCATGGAGATACATGTTGTGTCACATATATCCTCTAATCCTTCTTTGTCAAATATTTTCCATTTTGAGTTTTCATAACTCAATATTTTTACGATCAAACTTGTCAATGTCAATTCTTGTGTTTCCTGCCACATTAAATTAGAGATTCTACAAAAGACCAAATCTGCAACTTACCATTTTTTAAAGAAAAAATGTAAAACTTCATTGAATCTCAACTTTGCAACCAACTTTCCAACTTTGAAAAATTTGGAAATATTGAGAGGTGAATTTCCAAATTTACCTTTCTTCTTGTTACACACAACTTTCCAACCATCCCCCCATTAAAATTTACATTCTCGCGAGTGGACTACAAGAAAAATTTCAAGAGACTCCATGAATTGCAAACTATGATTTTGCAATGAAACAAGGGATTTAGAAGTCCCCCCATTTCCTGCTGACCCAGAGAAGTTTCCGTAATAGAGTGAGAGAGGGAAGCCCCTACCCTCACCTCATCCTTCATCTCATCCATTTTCTCTTCCTTCTCCTCTACCTGGAAACCTGAAAGACTATCATCATTATCAAAACCATTATTGTCCTCTTGAGCATCTACCACTAGGTTATTTGGATTAAAATCCTTCCACCACGAGACCCACCCCTTAATTGGTTTCTTAACGATTTGACAATTCAAGCAAGGTGACCAAGGGAAAAACATGTTCGGCGCAAGCTAAAGGGAGACCTTCAAAGTCCATATTTTGAGTCCATGTTGAATCCATTACTTTCATCTCGAATATGGTCATAAAATCAACATTCATATCCATATCCACCAAGATATGTCCGAATGTGGTATGATCAAAAGAATCATTCCTTGGATCAACAAATAAAAATTTACCCACAGCATCCCCATAGCCCTAAAGCATTCCTCACTCCAGAAATGTAAAGAAAAATAGGGAATCCTTATCCACACACGTCTAATAGTAAAAGTTTTAGTTATAGGATTAAAGTGAGGGAACCATGACTTCATGAAAAGGAGATGCAACTGAAATTCCCAAAATTTTCCAAGAATCAAGTCCCTTTCAATGGAGCTATCAAACATTGCAATGAAAATACCTCGAGCAGAGGGATATATGTTTACTTTACCTTCTAAAAGGAGGTGCCAATGTTTAGATATCCATTTGTGCAATCTTTGGAAGACCAGGGCAGCAACTTATAAAATTACAAATCAATCTGCGGTTCTGATAGAACTCCACAGATTATGACACATCCTCTCCAAAGAAAACAACATGTGCTGATTAGGCATAACCCATGATCATAGTGTGTAACTTACCACAAGATCTCACCGCCTCCAGGAAAGAAGAAGGCTCTCCCCTAGTCTGACTCTAAAACCTGGCATCTCTGGAGCGCCCCTTCCTGACACAACCATTTTCCCCCAGTCCGCTACTATTCAAAAAAATTGATGTATTGAGAGGGAAGCCCACAACAGGTCCCACACAACCATTGCCTACCAAAGCACCCTAAATAACAAGGTTCAAAACAAAGCCTCCACTGTTGAGAGAAGGATCACCAACACGGGACCTAGGGAAACCAGAGGCTGAACCCCCTTTACTGTCGCCACCATATACGTATTGAATGAGTTCTAACCCATGCTCCCTATGCAACAAGGGAGAAGCAAACATTTCACCCCTGTTCGAGCCATTGAGAGCACCACTAGGAAATGAACCCCAACCATCGAGAAACTTCGCCTCCAACTTCCACTCCACGTCTTGAAACCAGAGCATATTTTGGTTACTATTGTAGAACTACATAAATATTTATAATTCTTTAATTTCATATATTTTAAGTCTATTTTTTGTAATCGGTCGTAATGAATAGATATCTCATCTAAGATTTTAGCTCATATTTAGGATTTAAAATGTTGTGCAATTAAAATAAATTCAAGCCAATGGTGAATTATTATCCATGTCATCTTTTCTTCCAACTTGTTTTCTATAAAACAAAGAAAACTTTTGATTTGAAAATTAAATAGAGTATTTTTTTGATTTGTGAAAAAACATTCAAAGATAATTTGGTATACTGAGACTCTAAGAAAATATTTTTGAAGTTCCTCCTCGGTAAGTAGAAAGAACTTTGGTAATATTTATATGAGACTGGATGTATGGAAAGAGGGTCAATGGATTTCGTAATTGAGTAACCAAAATTTTTCTTATTATATTAACTTGAAAAAAACTTATTGTAAGTTTTCTTATTGTTTTGGGGACATCCTATGAACCCTAAGATAATGCGTAAAATTATTTGAAAGTGAGATTCAAACATACAAGTATGCAACATACGAGAGATAAAAGTGTGGCATAAGAGGGAAAGAAAGGAGTGCACAACCGAATGGGTACTTGGAAAAAAAAAAAATATGTCATAAGGTTTCGACAAGGTATGTTAACTAGGACAAAACAAATCGGAAGATCGAATGGAAAGATTGACATGGCATAGGTAAATCCAATCGGGGAGTTTGAATTCAAATTTAAATCTAAGTGGCATAATATTAAAGCGTGTAGAAGAAGAGACACCACCCAAAAGAAAATTCGATCTAGGAGAGAGAAGTGAGAAAATAAGAAAAATTACAGCTATAAAACAAGAATGATTTCACCATTTGAGGATTAGCATGACAATGTCTGGAGAGGTTGTGGAATGCACATGTGAGTGTGCAAGAACCAACTCAGATTGGCTAATTCTTGTAGTCAATAAAGTATCTAGACTAGGTTAGGTTTGTAGGAGAGACACCAAGAACCCTATAATACTCCATCAATGAGTTGCAAGCTCTGAGAGAGTAGCTGTATGTAAATGTTGTGAAGGACATTGAAGAAACAACTGAAACATTAACATTTTTCATCTCATTTCATGACTCTATAGGAGTGTTGTGGAGTACCCGACCACTTTCAAACATGGTATGCATCACCACATTCATCTATGCTTCAACCTCCATCTTCAAAGCATGCATTATTTTAGGGATTGTTTCTTTTTTCATCTTGGAATCCTTCTTTAAGTTCCTTATTTTACCATAGACCAAACACATTTTCAGACTTCTTTCTAGAGTATTTGATCTATTTTTCAACTTGGGTCTCTTCTTCCCTATTTATTTTCTTCTCACCTCTCTCTTTCTCATGTCCATGAAGTGACAAAGCTTCATTTGAGTGATAGTCATCTGCATACTTTATCCTCATTTATTAAGATAAAAAATTCACAACCATATCCTTAAGCTTCACTTTGGTCATGGTACTGGTAATTTCCATCACCAAATTTTCCCAAGAGTCTAGTAAATAATAGAGAAGTGTATTACAATTTTTTTATCACCCATCTTAACATTTATGGACAATAATTGGCTTAGGAAAGAGTTGAAATTATGTGTGTGCTCTACAACCTAATCACCATCATTAATCCTTTAAAAGATATAAATTCCTTAGAAAAAGCTTGTTCTCTAAATACTTCGCTGGATATAGTGTTCCCATATTTTTCCACAAATCCTTTAAATTTTTTTCATTGGAAACATTTGGCAACACAAAGTCCATAATACATAACTTGATAGTTCTCTTAACCTTCTTATCAATCTTGTCAAACTCTTCCTATGTTAATCCTACAGATGCATGTTATGTCACATCTATTAACTAATCCTTATTTGTCAAAATATTCTCCATCTTGAGTTTTCATAACTCAATGTTTTTACCATCAAACTTGTCAATGTCAATACTTGTGTACCTTGCCACATTAGAGATTCTAAAAAAGACCAAATCTACAACTCACCATTGTTTAAAGAAAAAATCTAAAATCCCACTGAATCTCAATCTTATCTCGTAATGCTACATGTTGGGATTTAGGAAACCATGCATGCAATAAACATAAATAGAGAAGCAAAAATAAGTAAAGATATGAGATAAATAAAAGCATGCACAAAATGTTAACACAATATATATCATGGGAAAACCCTTTCGGGGTAATAAACCTAACCAAAAGTTTGCTTATTGTATTAACTTGGAAACAACTTACAAATACAATATCCAAATTTTCTATCTCACCTCTCACAATGAGAGCATGCATTTTTAACCAAAGCACATCCTATAATTAACCTTTGCTTGTACAAAAAATTAAATCCTAAAATAATAACTTAAAGCAAAGTCACAATTTTCTCCACAAGTCTCTAGTTATAGGCTAAAGATAGCTCCACTAAATACCAATTGTTTTTTCCCAACGAAAAAAATAGCCCATTGCCCAAGCACAAATCAACACATGAAAGTAGGTCAACATCCAAAATTAATCAAACAAATAGTTACCTTAAACAATTATTATCTACAACCCCAATATCACTCCAAGTTGCTATTGTAGAGCTACATTAATATTTTAAATTATTTAATTTCATATATTTTAAGCCTCTTTTCTATAACTCGGCCGTAATGAATAGGTATCTCATCTAATATTTCACCACATATTTAGGATTTAAAATGATGTGCAATTGAAACAAACTTAAGCCAATGGTGAATTATTATCCACATCACCTTTTCTTCCAACTTGTTTTCTAGAAAATAGAGAGAATTTTTATTTGAAAAATAAAAACATTAGTTTTCTTATTTATGAAAAAACATTCAAAGATAATTTGATATACTAAGACTCTAAGTAAATATATTTCAAGTTCCTCCTCGACGAGTAGAAAGCAATTTGGTAATATTTATAGGTGACTCAACATATGGAAAGAGGGTCAGTGGATCATGTAAGTGAGTAAGGGAGAGGATCCGGTAGTGGTTCACCCTAATTCTGTAGGGTAATTGAGCCACATCACTACCATGTGAACGAGTAGAAACTTCTCCAAAAAATTCTTCCCCATTTATATGACTTAAAAAATTCAATTACAATGTTATGCCAGTCAATTATGCCATGTGTCCAAGAATTTTTATTGGAGTTGTCAAAATGGGTGGCAATGTTAGCTGGGAAAAGTTGGTGATTGTTTCTAATGCCAAATGTAGTGCATGCTATGGTTGGTAATTAAAGTAGTTGTTCCAGTAATTAAACCTCTCCACCACCAAATATTAGACCCATATGTTTTAGAGATTGAATTACATGTTTTTAAAGTTTATATGGATTGCATTCAATGCCGAACTACAAGGACTTCCATAACTATTAGCAAAGACCAGTTGTGACCACATTTTTCATAGGTGGTGGCTCTCTATTTTCTCACATCTATGCTACATTTTCATTGGTGATGGCTAGGTCTCTTCCCAAAAGGTGATGACCCGATCTCCGTGCTACTGAGTTTCTCGAGACCTACACTACATAGAAGGTGAGAAGATTCTCACACAAGAAATGATCCTTCAGTGTTTTTAAACAATGCACTATTTTGGGAATTTTGTTGTTCGTCATTCAATTTTTTCCTCTATTGAAGAAATTTATTTTTTCCTTTGCCATGTTTTACAAATCTATGCGTTATTCACTTCCAGAATCTATGAGTTATTAATTTATTTGGTTTGAAATTGTTGTTTTTAATCATTTTTAAGTATTTATGTGAAAATCCATTTCTTTATTATCTGCACGTTCATCTTCTTGTTTAGGACGTTTTAGTAAGATGACTTGAACCTATTATTTTTATATTACTTATGACTGCATGATTTTAGAGGTGTTTTTTTAGAGTGACTTTTTACCTACTTGAAGATCAATCTTCCTCTTGGAAACAAGGAAAGAAACTATTTCTTCTTCCTTAGCATGTAGGTAGAAACCTTGGCCAATTTTTACCTATATTTTTGTGTTGTGGGTAACATTGTTCTCTTCTAGGATTGCCTAGTCCTAATTTTGGTTCCTTATCTTCCTAGTTTGGATCCTTGGAAACGTATTAGGAATATCCATTTTTAGCTCTTCGATTCAATGTTTCCCTTCTCTATTGAAAAATGATAACAATGATGTAGGCGGCCATTATTTATTAAAACTCATTTTTATTGGTTAGGTTATAAAGGATCTTGGTATCCAAGGCATTATGGGCTTGTTATCATATGTTGCATAGTTCATATTTTAGGAGTGTTTGTTCTATTTTATCCCTTTATTTTCTCTTCCTTGGTGTATTCCATTATTCTCTCTCCTTCATCCAAATCTTCCTCCTTCAATTTAGGGGAATGTAGTTGATTATTTCTCCTATATAATGTACGTGCTTCTTCATAATAAAATTAGTGTGTGTAGAGTACTTCACTCCAAATTCTTCTCTCCTATTTGCCTCCTACATTTTTGGTATCAGATCTTGTATGATATTTGACCTCGTGTGGGTAAAGAAGCAATGAGCCGAGGAGAGAAAGGTTGCTGGAATGTGGAAATTGCGGCCTGCATTCTTTCTTATTTTTTTTTTTTCTCGTTGTTTTTTTCTCTATCCGATTGCATGTAAAGTTCTACGGGAGGAGCTAATCTGATTTCTTGCTTGCTGGAACACCTATGGGGAAAGAAGAAAAGGAACACCTGCATGAATATCCAAATATCTTCTTCACATAAAATGCGTGGAGAAAGGAGAGGTTGCATGAAAAAGAGATAAATTGTTGTGTGGAAGTTCAAAGAGGTATCATGGCATTGTTCATTTGTCCGGTCTATATTTTTTATCTTATTTCCTGTAGACCTTCTATTCACCTAGGTGGAGAGGAGAAAGGAGTGTATCCTTCAGCCTGCATGGAGAAATAAAGCGTGACCTAGAGAAAAGATTGCACCAGCAATTTTAACGTGGTTGATATTATTATTTGGACGTGTGGAATTAAAATTTCAGCCAATACTAGAACTGAGGCGTGGAAATAAGTGCGTGGATGTTGAGAACATCTACCTGTGTAGAAACCTGTGTGGAAGTGCATTCCTTGTCAATTTCTATGAATTGGTATTTCGTGGTTGAAGGTTGAGTGGAGTAGCTTGAAAGCTTGCTTTGCGTGGAGGAAATCAATCATTCACCTGGTGGAGTAACTCCAGCATCTTGGAAAGGAGAAGGAAATTTGTTGCTGTTGCGTGAAGTAGCTTGTGATTCCAAGGATGTGGAACACAAAGCCTAGCTAAATAAAAAAAATTATTTTGCCTAGCAAAGAAGCATCTCTCTCATAGCCTTTCCACCAAGACAATGAAGGACAAGAAGCAGATCATACAACACTTCGTCGAATGTCGAGTGTAGACAATTCGATTGAGAGTGTCAGTAACATGGTCACCACATCTAAAATATGGAATATCAACTCACCAGTCAGAGAACACTGTGAAGAAGCTCCTAAGAGCTCTAGGTTCTACTTTGCTTTGCTGAACGAGCTTTGGAATACCGGAAATCTAGCATTCGACAAGCTAGTTTGAGAAGGACTTCTTGAATACTTTCTTTTCAATGTCAGCTACCAAGAAAAGTGAGTACGGGAAGAATTAGAAGCCGAGTGTGACGCCGACTATGATGACGAAGAAGACTGCTTTACAAAGTGTCGCCGTCTCACAACACGTGAATATCGCAAGCATCTACGAGCCAATAATTCTCATCAGTGAGTCAAATTTGTAATAACTCTTGAAATAAATAAATAAATATTCTTTTTTATTATGATGCCTACTCTGAAGTTTAATTTTGTACGATGCTTAGTTGCTCAAAGGGTCCAATTTTGTGGCTTGAAGACAAAAATGAAGACAATCCTTTAGTTTGAAGGATTATGGGGAATTTTCACAGGGTCTGTGCCCGCTCCCATAGCCCCTGATGAACTAATAAAATATGAAATGGCTAGTGCTAAAGCCTTGATGTTGATAATGCTCAGTATCAATGATGATGTGCAACCGCATGTTCGAATGTGGAGAAACCCAAGGAGGCTTGGGACAAGTTGGCAACCATTTATGAAGCCAAAAATCAGACGAAGATACTTCATCTTCAGTCAAAGCTGCACACCCTCTCTATGGGGTTAGATGAGAAAGTGGAGGAGTTCTTACGTCACGTGGCTGAGCTAAGATTGGAGTTATTAGTGCTCGGTGAAATGGTGGACGATAAACTTCTCGTCGTAATCACCTTGAGAGCACTCCCTTCTCAATTCTGAGTGTTCGTTACAACACTAAATGTGTCTAAACAAACAGTGACATTCGAAGAGCTTGTGAATTTGTTGCAGCAGGAAGAGGCCATCACTTCATCCCATGAGGAGTCTCAGGATAAAGCCCTATTCTCAAATCCTTACCATGGCCAGAAGAATCGGAAGGGTCCCCCAGAGAATCCAAATCAAGCGCAACCAAAACAACAACAGAAAGATCAAAAGTCAAAGAGATGGTGTCACATTTGTAGAACCAATACTCACGACACTGATCACTGCTGGCATAATAGCTTGAAATAGGGGTCTTCAAGCCATACAAGCACATCTAGGTGTGAAGATTTTCAAAAGTCCAAATGAAGTCCCCACTGGAGAAAGCAGAAGGGACATCTCGCAGCCCAAGAAGATGATGATCTGATGAGGAGACATCAGAAGGAGCCAATTGTGGTAAGAGCCTTGTACTCATCTCTCAAACTTCTCATCCCATGAAGAAATTTTGGTTAATAGACTCTGGTGCAAGCAAACATATGCCAGGTGACAAGAAGTTGTTTGATTCACTACATGAAGAACCAATTGGAGATCGGGTTCGGATAGCCGATGACAAAGAATATGTTGCCTAAGGAATCAGAAATGTCACCATTCCTCTGGGACCATGAAAAATGTACAATTACAAAGGTACTATATGTTTTTGGCTTGACTAGAACCTCTTGTCAGGTTACTCGGTGCTTGAATCATCAACTTAAGGTAGAATTTCTTGTTCAAAATGGCATTAAATCATGCTTAATCTCCCGACAAGGTACGAGTTCTTGCTAAACCTTTTGTAAAAGATAATTTATTTTCTTTAGATATTGTTTCATCTTCTGCAATAGCTTTATCTACTTCAACAATAGAATCAACTGCCCTATGGCATAATAGATATGGACACTTGTCGGTCAGTTCATTGCACCAGATGAGTTCAAAAGAAATGGTCCATGGACTACCCAAATTGTCGAGTTCCTTGCCTATTTACCCTAGCTGTCTTACAGAAAACAACATAGAGATTTGTTTCAAGTGAGCACCTTCCATGCCAAGAAGTGTCTGGAGGTAGTTCATACCAATCTGAACGGCCCATTGCCTACTTCATTTTTAGGATACAAGTACTTCCAACTGTTTCGTGGATGACCACTCTCGCAAGATGTGGGTATATTTCCTAAAGAAGAAAAGTGAGGCTCTTCAACACTTGCAAAACTTCTATCATTGTGTTGTCAAAGAGTCCGGACAACCACTTCTTCTACTCTACTCAGATCGAGGGGGAATTCACATCAAAGAATTTCTTGGCCTTCCTAAACCAACAAGGCATTAAACAACGACTGATTGCTCCTACACACCCTTAAAAATGGCATTGTTGAGCATCGTAATCAAACAATGATGGAGATGGCTTCAGTATGCTAACAATAGCAAAGCTAGAGGAACGCTATTGGGCTGAATTAGTACAGACAACTGTATATCTTCTCAACAGGGCACCAACAAAGATTCTACAAAACAAAAACACCATAAGAGGTATGGAGTGGTAGAAATCCATCAATTTCTCATTTGTGAGTATTTGGTTACACAACATACATGCATGTCCCAGCTCGAAGAGAAAGAAGGTTGAGCCAAAAACACTCCCGTGTATCCTTCTTGCTCTTGTACTACCTCAAAGGCATATCGTCTCATGGATCTTGAGATAAAGAAAATATACAAGAGTCGGGACATGGTTTGTGACGAGTCATCCTTTGACTCAATAGTATCAACAGAAGATCCACTTCCAACCACATCTCACCGATTAGTCTCCAAATTAGATGATGAGAAAGAGGAGATTACTCGAGAAAAGAAATTCCACGAGGAGAACTATTTGTTGACCTTAGAGAACTGGAGAATGTGACTCCACATCAATCCACACAACAACGACACAGTTCTTCTCAAAAGCAGCCAAGTTCTCATCCGAAGTGGGTACAAAGCACTATCAAGGACTCACATTTGCAACAACTCCTAGATACATCATCCGAAGTCAAAACAAGGATTCAAACAAGAAATGAGGTAAACTTTGCACTCATGAGTTCACTGATGAATAGCTCCAAGCCAGATAATGTTCATGAAGCACTCATTCAACCTCAGTGGAAGGAAGCCATGGATACGAATATGACTCACTCATGAAAAATCGGACATGGGAACTTGTCGATCTGCCTACATGAAAGAAACCCATAGGCTGTAAATGGGTTTTCAAGACAAAATATAAGGTAGATGGATCCATCGACAAACATAAAGCACGACTTGTAGCAAAAGGATATGCTCAGAAAGAGGGCATCGACTATGAAGAAACCTTTGCACCCACTGCGAAGATGAAGACCATCAGAGTAGTTTATGCACTTGTAGCATAGAAAGGATGGAGACTTCAGCAGATGGATGTCAAGAGTGCTTTCCTAAATGGTGATCTGAAAGAAGAAGTATACATGACCCAACCTGAAGGATTTGTTGATGAAGAGCAGCCTAAGAAGGTATGTCGTCTCATCAAATCACTTTACGGACTGAAACAAGCTCCCAGGGCATGGTATATCAAGATCAATGATCACCTTTTACTGTATGGGTTCACTCGTAGCCCCTCAAATTTGAATTTTTATGTAAAGAAGGTAGGCAAAGAAATTGTCATTCTTGTTGTATATGTAGATGATCTTGTGATCACTGGAAGTTCAGAAGATCAGGTTGATATTGTAAATAATGATCTCAAAAGAACCTTCGACATGAAAGATTTGGGGCTACTACTTGGAGATATGGCAAAAGGAGCATCATATTTTTGTCTCCCAGAAAAAATACGCCAAGACACTCCCGGAAAAGTATAGAATTTCTTTGATCGTAAACCTATATCCACTCCCATGGAAAAAGGCTTGCAACTTTCAAGATTCCAGGACTCACCTCAAGTAGATGCTTCTCTACAGAAATTTGTTGCGGGGCTCATCTATTTGACATATACTGCACTGATCTCCGTTATGCTATCAACTATCTTTCCAGGTTCATGTAGGAGCCAAAGAAATTTCACTGGAATGCAGCAAAGCATGTTTTGAGATATGTCCAAGGAACAATTGATTATGGTCTGGAATATAAGAAGAATGATCAATTCTACTTATAGGGATACATCAACTCAGACCACGCTAAATCTGTTGATGACAGAAGTCAACTACAAGATACATATTTCATCTTGGATTTGGACCTATCTCGTGGATAAGAAAGAAGCATAATGTTGTTTCTATCTCATCCACGGAGGCAAAATATCGTACCGCACGAGGAGCTGTGTGCAAAGTGCTATGGATATGTCGCATTTTGGATGACTTGGGAATTCCTGAAAAACAATCACCTATTCTCTATTGTGACAATGAAAGTGTGTTGAAACTCATGCAGAATCCAGTCTTTCATGAACGAACAAAGCATATTGAAATTGAATGCCATTTCATTCGAGAGCACGTCTTGAACCATCAAATTTAGCTCTAGTATTGTCCTACTGAAGCACAAGTTGCTGACATTCTCACTAAATCTCTTGGAAAAGTGAAATTTTAACTTTTCAGGGGTCACATTTGCAAGAATAATGTAATAAGGGGGAATGTTAGCATACGTTGCATAGTTCATATTTTAGGAGTGTTTGTTTTGTTTTTATCCCTTTATTTTCTCTTCCTTGGTGTATTCCATTATTCTCTCTCCTTCATCCAAATCTTCCTCCTTCAGTTTAGGGGAATGTAGTTGATTATTTCTCCTATATAATGTACGTACTTCTTCATAATAAAATCAGTGTGTGTAGAGTACTTCACTCCACATTCTTCTATCCTATCTGCCTCCTACAAGGCTTGAGTTTAGAATTTTGTGTGATCGGCTTTTGGTGAAAATGTCTAGGAATCCCTTTTAATTGCTCAAGATTTCAAGAAACAGAAGCTCAATTCTGTTGCATGCTCTCTATCTCCAGTCCTCTTCTATTGTGTTCTTTAAACAATTACATAATAATGTACTTGTATATTAACCTACATAATTTCAGCTTAATAGTGTTACATCTTTCTCTAGAGTTTAATGTGTTTATTTGAATGTATGTAGTTGAAGGAACTTGCAATACTTAAAATAATTTGAAAAATAAAAAACATGGTGTAAATTGTAGAGCATCATCATACTTTGTTATATTAGCATACGTTTAATTATATACATAAAAATTTGGAAAGTATTTTGATTACATACACAAAATTTATATTGCAAACATAACTTTTAAAACTACATAGGAAGACACCAATGAATACATCTAGAAAAATGGTATATCTAGCAAAATTACTATTATCATCATATGGGGTGATAAACATTGATTATGAGCACATGCTCAATATCTTAGGTAGTATAAGTAATATTTCCCTCTTTCAATATTGTTGTTGGATTTTCTTTTCTTGTCGATACAAAGTTCAATTGCCCAGCTGAAAAGGGATTTAGACCCCTTTTGATAGAGCATTTGGTTTCCCAACTAATAAAGGATTTGGTCCCCCTTTGCTGAAAAAGGATTTGGTTGTCCAGTTGATAAGGGATTAACCCCACTTCGATAAAGGAGTTGGTTTCCCTACTAAATCTTGCATCCACGGTGGCATTGGAAATGAACTACTAGAATTTCTTGAACTTATGTGAAGTAAATGAGGTGATACATACACAAATGGAATTGTACAAGAGTTATTCATAAGTGATGGAGTTGTAATTTTAGCATAAAATGGAATTTGAATATTTATCATATCTTGAAAAATCCTTTGATTTTCATGATGTGTTCAAGAAATTACATGTATCCTCTTTTCATATTCCCTTAATTGATTTGCATGTTCCCTCTCCCTCTTCTAAAGTGCTCTTTCCTTTGTTGCTTATGTTCCTTGTCAATATCTTTTTGTTTCTCCTTAGCCTAGCTTCTCCCTTTCTCTTCAAGCTTCTCCAACAATTTTTTTCTTCTATTGCAAGTCTAGCAACCTTTTTTCTTGTGCCAATTATTTTTTCCTTAACTTTAGTTTTTCTTGTTCCTCCTTCTTTCTTTCCATATCAACCAATAGCTCCATGTATTCAGGTGCAGTCAAAATCTATGAATTCCTACTCAGCCTAATAGAACCATCTGAATCAGAAATCTTTTTTTTTTATGATCTCCTTTGGAAGTCACAAAAATTGAGAAAGTAACTTACCATGTCCATCTTGGATTTGAGTCTCTTCAAGGACTTGAGGTTCATGTTGCCTAACTTCTGATTTTATTTCATTTTCTTGAGAATCCTCTTCAAATTCGAATCCATCTTGTTCATCCTCATCTCCAACATCTACATAGTAATGAAATATCTCTTGTTGTTCTAGTCCTTTAGGAAAGGAAAGAAAATTCAAGCTTTGATTTTCTATGTTGGAAGGTATCTTGTAACCCATTTTTTTGATGGAATCCTCTAACCATTACTAAGTTAACTTGACTTGGTATGGATGTATCATTGTTAGTTAGAAAATATGTAGACCCTTCATTATTGTTAATGATGTTACTTGGGTTTCTAAGAGGAAGATTTAGCTCCACTCCATGTATTATATTTGTTTCCATATCATCTCTTGATTCAATATTTTGCATGAATTGAGTTTTAGGTACCACCTCTTCACTATTATTTAATTATGGATTTATTCCTTGAGAGAGGCTCAAAATGTTTGTGATAGCATCAACATCTTCCTCACCTTCTATGTCAAATGCTTGGTTATATGCCATGTCATTTATGAGAGAATCATAATTCAATGGCCAAATACCGATTCTCAATAAAACATGTGATTATGTTAAATGGTGTTAGTGCCTTTTTAAAGGCTCTACTTACAAGCTCAAAAATTTCATTCCTTTTCACATTTGCACATATGTTCTCTTTCATCCATTTGGTCCTCTCAGCTCTAGAATATGTCTTGAAAGGGATTAACACACTCACATCAAGAGGTTGTAACTTATGACTAGTATGTGTTGGTAGTGTTATCAATTTAATGCCCAATTTGTTGGCCTCCTCCACAATTTGTAATTCGACATGGTTTCGTGGCCATCAAATATTAACAGTGTCTATTATTTGGAGAAACACCTCCTAGTACTGAATGTGCAAAATGACATAGCCAATTTAAAAATAATTAATTTTTCATCCATGCATTTGGATGTCCAACCATGCATACTTTAGGTTAACAATTTTTAATATAATTCTTCACCATTCTATTTCCATTGAACAAATAAAATCCTGGGATTGAAAAACCTGTTGCATTGACACAACACAATATAGTGATCCATTCCCTACTCTTTGGTATTACCTTTGGGACATTTCAAATTTAACTCTTAACAATTACACACATTCTAAAATTTCTCCTATCTTGCAAACATGTCTCATCACAATTCCAGATTTTATGAGAACTATATGCATAGGTTCCATACCATTTGGCCAAATTATCAAAAACATTGGTCACTATTGTAGGGTGGAATTTTAAAGATCTATACCTATCAAGTCCCTCAGTTGTTTGGATTGCAAAGGTCTGGATGACATTTTTTGAATCTAGCCCACCATGATTTTTGAAGAAACCCATCTCTCAAGGGTTTTTTTCTTGTTTCGCAATTCTTAGAAACATTTTTCTTAACTCGCAATAACTCCAAGCCATGACCCATAACAACCATTTCTTTGCACCATTCAACAATTTCCTTTTCTTCTTCTTCAGTTAGAACTATTGGAGGATCCCTCCTCTTTGTGTGGGTGAGACCATTTATCCAATAGTGTAATGATGTGGGTGGAGGGTAAGTGCACCAATTTGGGGAGTCAAAAGTGGGCAAAAATTAGAAAATAGGTAAAACGTGTACGCATTTTAAAATAATGCTAACAAGTTTTATTTTTCTTGGTTTGGTATTTCTCAAACCTAAAATGCGTACATGTTTTAGTTTATTCGAAACGTGTACGCGGTTTGCATAGTATGGACTAGATATGTGTTTGTTGTGGGCTTATAGTTACGAAAATGTATTTATTTTATTATTTCTTATACTTTAAAATTATTTTAGTAAATATAAGTTGTTAGGGTCACTCTATAGCTAATGGAAGTGGTCCCGTAGCTCTTACAGTTATACTCTACAAGATAGTTTTTCAAAATCTAATATGGTCAGTACTTACTCATTTTCAAGATTTCAGCGAAGGACCTAGAACTTTTAGGGCATATATATTGTAGTTGGACTTTGTTTTGGGAAATCATATAGTCATTTTGTAGGTTTTTTGACCTTCTGGATTGGATTTTGGCCCTAAAACTACTTGAATTGGTACCAATTTTTGAATTTGGTCCATAATTCACTTTAGTGACCATGAATCAACTCTATGATGCTTTTCTACTTGTTACTAAAATGAGATCCTCACTTGGTAGATAGAGGATTGCTCCTGGATGGGATTCTTGTCCTATGGCCAAGATGAGGTGATTGTAATGTGCCTCCCCCTTAAGGTGTGATCACACTACTAGGTGTTGAATGATTTTTTTTATGAATATTACCAAGTGAATTGCTTCAACCGAACTCATATGATTTATAATTTTTAGAAACAAGGTGCTCCATATAAAATCACCCCCTTACCTTTCTTGGCTCTAAAATCATCCTTTCATGGAATAAAATTGACGATTCTCATACATGTTTTTGTTCATATTTCTCTCATGGAGAAAGAGGATGCCTTAATACTTCACACATGATGGTCCTTGATACCTCGGTGGCATGAATAGCTCATTTTAGCTTGTTATTTGGAGATATTTGGGTACGATGATAGAGTTAGGATATGATGATCATTAAGTCATTGTTTGAGATCCACATTTCACCTTTTAAAAAGATGACTCCTTCATAATTCAATTTTTGACCAAGATGACACCTAGGTGTAAGCATGTTTATGGTACATGGACACCTTTTTTCTCAAGTTACTCCTCATGGAAATGGGTTTCCTCCTCCATATAGGGGATGAATCCTTGAATAAAATTTGAGGATGAGTTACATGTTCTTGACCTCCATACTTCACTTGAAACACTACAAATCACATTTTACGATCAATGAAACTATTCTAAAAATATAATTCTTCTTGCAACTCAAAATTTAGGTCATATTTCATTTTGAACTAGGATGGGCAGCACAGGGTTTTGTAGTACCTAAAGAAATATTTAAGCCTTGAATCAATGTTGATTATTCCACCTATAAAGTATTATAATAGCATTCAAATTACTATTTTGTTTCATCCTAAATCTTTCCAGAACTCTTGGAATCATCCAGAGAAGTCATCAATCATCGTTTTTCTTTCATTCCTGCACTAAAAACCCGGTCTTAAACCAATTTCTCCTGAATGAGATTTTATTTCCTAAATTTTCCTAAATTTACTGAGACATCTTAAATTCTCTCTGAAATCACCCTCAGATTATTTAAATTTTCTCTCAAAACTTTCTAAGGACGTTCAATTCACTCCTAAATGGGCAAAAATGGCCTTTTAATATTTTTTAAGTATTTATGTGAAAATCCGTTGCTTTATTCTCTGCACGATCCTGCGCAGGTTACTCCCATATGGTATTTGAGTACCTAGATCTCTTGTGTTTATCTCCTTGTTTGGGATGTTTCAGTGGGCTGACTTGAACCTATTCATTTTATATTACTTTTGACCTGCATGATTTTAGAGGTGTTTTTTAGAGTGACTTTTTACCTAGCCCTAGATCAATATTCCTCTTGGAACATGGAAAGAAACTCTTTCTTCTTCCACGGCATGTAGGTTGAAACCTTGGTCAATTTTTACCTATAATTTTGTGTTGTGGGTAGCATTGTTCTCTTCTAAGATGGCCTAGTCCTTGTTTTGGTTCCTTCTCTTCCTAGTCTAGATCCTTGGAAACGTATTAGGCATATCCATTTTTAGCACATCTGATTCAATGTTTTCCTTTTTTATTAAAAAATGATAGCGATAATGGAGGTTGCCATTATTTACTAAAACTCATTTTTATTGGTTGGGCTATAAAAGATCTTGGTATCCAAGGTGTTATGGGCTTGAGTTTAGAATGTTGTGTGATCGACTTTTGGTCAAAATGTCTAGGAATCTCTTTGAATTGCTCAAGATCTCAAGCAATAGAAGCTCAATTCGGCTTCATGCTCTTTGTCTCTAGTCCTCTTCTATTGTGTTCTTTAAACAGTTACAGAATAATGTAGTTGTAGATTACCCTACATAATTGAAGCTTCATAGTGTTACCTCTTTATCATGTATTTAGTTGAATGTATGCAGTTGAAGGTAGTTACAAAACTTAAAATAATTTGAAAAATAGAAAATATCGTGTACATTTTAGAGCATCATCATACTCTTATATTATCATCTGTTTAATCATATATATAAAAAGTTGGAAATTATTTTATTACATACGCAAAATTTATATTGCAAACATAACATTAAAAAATGCATAGGAAGACTCCAGCGAATACATCTAGTAAAATGCTATACCTAGCAAAATTACTACTTTCATCATATGGGGTGGTAAACGTTGATTATGAGCACATGCTCAATATATTAGGTAGTATAACTAATATTTACCTCTTTAAATATTATTGTTGGATATTATTTTCCTATCGATATAGAGTTTAATTGCCCAATTGAAAGGGGATTTAAAACTCCTTTTGATAGAGCATTTGGTTTCCCAACCGATCGGATCTTGTCCTCCCGTTGAAAAAGGATTTGGTTGTCCTATTGATAAGGGATTTGACCTCATTGTTGATAAAAGAGTTGGAAATGTACTAAGAATGCTTGAACTTGTACGAAGTAAATAATATGATACATACCAAGATGAAACGCACAAGATTTATTCATAAGTGATGGAGGTATTCCAATTTGATCATAACGTGTAATTTGAATATTTAACATATTTTGAAAAATCCTCCGATTTTCATGATCTATTAGAGAACTTACACATATCCTCTTTTCAAATTCCCTCTCCCTCTTCTAAAGTGATCTTTCCTTTGTTTCTTTTGTGCATTCTCAATCTCTTTATTTTTCTCCTTAAACTACTTCTCCCTTTCTCTTTCAAGCTTCTCCTACAATTATTTTTCTTCTATTGCAAGTCTAACAGCGTTTTTTCTTGCGCTAATTATTTTTTCCTTAACTTTATTTTTTGTTGTTCATCATTATTTATTTCTATATCAACCAATAGCTACATGTATTTAGGTGCAATCAAAATATGTTAATTCCTACTTAACCTAATAGAACCATCTAAATCTTTAACTCTCTTTTTGTTTATGATCACCCTTGGAAGTCACAGTTATTGAGAAAGTAACTTACCATGTCCATCTTGGATTTGAGTCTCTTTAGGACTTGAGATCCATGTTGCCTAACTTATGAGATTATTTCATTTTCTTGAGCATCCGCTTTGAATTTGAATCCATTTTGTTCATCCTCATCTCCAACATCTGTATAGTAATGAATTATCTCTTGTTATTCTAGTCCTTCAGGAAAGGAAGGAAGATTCAAGCTTTGATCTTTTATGCTAGAAGATAGCTTCTAACCCATGTTTTTCATGGCATCCTCTAACCATTATGGCGGGTTAACTTGACTTGGCAAGGACATATCATTGTTACTTAGAAAATATGTAGACCCTTCATTATTGTTAATGATGTTACTTGGGTTTCCAAGAGCACCATTTAGCTCCACTCCATGTGTTGCATTTGTTTCCATATCATCTTTTAAGTCAATATTTTGCATGAATTGAGTTTTAGGTACCACCTCTTCACTATTATTTAATTATGGATTTATTCCTTGAGAGAGGCTCAAAATGTTTGTGACAACATCAACATCTTCCTCACCTTCCATGTCAAATGCTTGGTTTTATGTCATGTCATTTACAAGATAATCATAATTCAATGGCCAAATACCAGTTCTTTTAAAACCTATGATTATTTTAGATGGTGTTAGTGCCTTTTTTAAGGCTCTACTTACAAGCTCAACAAAGGCATACCTTTCCACATTTGCACATATGTTCTCTGTCATCCATTTGGTCCTCTCAACTCTAAAATATATCTTGAAAGGGCTGAACACACTCACATCAAGAGGTTGTAACATAAGACTAGTATGTGTTGGTAGTGTTATCAAGTCAATGCCAATTTATTAGCCTCCTCCATAGTTTGTAATGCTACATGGTTTTTATGGCCATCAAATATTAATATGTGTCTATTATTTGGAGAAACACCTTCTGGTACTGAACGTGTAAAATGACATAGCCAATTTAAAAACAATTCCTTTTTCATCCATGCATTTGGATGTGTACCCATGCATGCTCCGAGTTCAAAATTTTTAATATAATTTTTTACCATTCTCTTTCCATTGAACAAATAAAATCCTAGGATTGACAAACCTATTGCATTGACACAACACAATATAGTGATCCACTCCCTGCTCTTTGGTATTACCTTTGGGACATTGCGATGTCAACTCTTAGCAATAACACACATTCCACAACAAGTCTAATCACATTTCTAGATTTTATGAGCACTATATGCATAGGTTCCATAACATTTGGACAAATTATTAAATAAATTGGTTACTATTGTAGGGAGCAAGTTTAAAGCTCTATCCCTATCAAGTCCCTCAGCTGTTCAGATTGTAAGGTCTGGATGAAATTTTTTGAATCCATCCCACCATGATTTACCAAGAAACCCATCTTTGAAGGGTTTTTGTTTTGTTTCACAATTTTGAGAAAGATTTTCCTTTAACTGCATTATCTCCAAGCCATGACCCATAGCAGCCATTTCTTTGCACCATTCAACATTTTACTTTTATTCTTCTTGATTAGAACTGCTGGAGGACCCCTCCTCTTTGTGTAGTTGAGACCATTTAGCCAATAGTGTAATGGTGTGGGTGGAGGGTAAGTGCACTAATCTCGGGGGCCAAAAAGTGGGCAAAAATCAGAAAATAGGTAAAATGCGTACACATTTTAAAATAACGTGAACAAGTTTTATTTTTCTTGGTTTGGTCTTTCCCAAACCTAAAACATGTACATGTTTTAGTTTATTCATGTTTTGCAAATTATGGACTATAAATGTGTTTTTGGGGGGCTTATAGTTACAAAAATTATTTATTTTATTATTTCTTATACTTTAAATTTATTTTAGTAAATATAAGAAGTTAGGCCCCCACTCTACACTTTATTGAAGTGGTCACGTAGCTCTTACAATTATAATCTAGAAGATAGTTTTTCAAAATCTAATCTGGTCAAGATACTACTCATTTTAATGATTTTATCGAAGGACCTAAAACTTTCGGGCATATATATTGTAGTCAAACTTAGTTTTGGGAAAGCATATAGTCATTTTGTACGTTTTTTAACCTTCTAGATTGGATTTTGGCCCTACCAGACTTGAATTGGTACCAATTTTTTAATTTGGTCCATAATTCACTTTAGTGACCATGAATCAACTCTATGATGCTTGTCTACTTCTTACTAAAATGAGATCCTCACTTTATAGATAGAGGATTGCTCCCTGAATGGGATTCTTGTGCTTTGGACGAGATGAGGTGATTGTAATGTACCTCCTCCTTAAGGTGTGATCACACTACTAGGTGTTGAATGGGTTTTTACGAATGTTACTAAGTGAATTACATCAAGTGAACTCAGATGATTGCTAATTTTTAGAAACAGTTGCTCCATATATAGATCATCCCCTTACCTTTCCCGACTCTAAGATCATCCTTTCATGGAATAAAATTCATGATTCTCATACATGTTTTTGTTCATATTTCTCTCATGGAGAAAGACGATGCCTTAATACTTCACACATTATGGTCCTTGATACCTCGGTGGCATGGCTAGCTCATTATAACTTGTTCTTTGGAGAGATTTGGGTACAATGACAAGAGTCGGGATATGATGATCATTAAGTCATTGTTTGAAATCCACATTTCACCTTTGGACATGATAACTCCTTCATAATTCAATTTGTTGATGAAGATGACACCTAGGTGTAAGTATGTTTATGGTACATGGACACCTTTTTTCTCAAGTTGCTCCTCATGGAAATGGGTTTCTTCCTCCAGCTAGGGGATGAATACTTGAATGCAATTTGAGTATGAGTTACATGTTCTTGACCTCCATAATTCACTAAAACACTACAAATCACATTTTATGATCAATGAAACTATTCTAAAAATTTAATCTTCCTGCAACTCAAAATTTAGGTCATATTTCAGTTTGAACTTGGACAGAAGCTACAGAGTTTTGCAGCACCTAAAGAAACATTTAAGCCTTGAATCAATGTTGATTATTCCACCTTATAGAGTATTATAGTAGCATTCAAATTCCTATTGTGTTTTATCCTACCTCTTTCCAAAACTCCTAGAATCATCCAAAGAAGTCATCAATCATCATTTTAGTTTTCATTCCTTGCACCTAAAAACCTGGTCTTAAACAAATTTCTCTTGATGAGATTTTATTTCCCAAAATTTCCTAAATTTTCTTAGAAATCTTCAATTCTCTTTGAAATCACCCTTTGATGCTTTATATTTTCTCTCAAAACTTCCTAAGGGTGTTCAATTCATTCCCGAATGGGTAAGAATGGCCTTTTTAGGCCTTCGAGCGAAGTAGTCTCTCATCAAAACTCCCCGATTCCTAATGTACCTTCAAGCATTTTATTGCATTCATACCTCATCAATAAACATGTTCATACTTACCATATCATATTGTGTTTACCTCCACATTGCACATTTATAATCACATGAATCTTCCAAAACCCATAAAAAAATTTTGAAAAAATACATATCAAAATTAAACATGTGTTTTTCTCCATGTATCACCACTTACATTTTTTATTGAAACGATTTTCATATGGTCTCTATTTTCTTTTATTGCATGCATTGACACTTCTATGTTGTTTATGTATATAATGCATGTCATCCCGTGAAGAGACCAAATAAACCAAAGTGACATAAAATCTTGCCAATTATGACATCAAATTGACCACCTTGTTTTGGAGTTAGAAATTCAATGGTTAGTGACAATAATTACAATCATAAGGAGGAAATACCTTGTCTTATCAAAGTCACTATATCACTACCATGTAGTCAATGAGATTTATTTTTCACATGAAAAGTAATTGAGTAATCCCATAAAATTGAGTTGAATTAGATTGAAAAAAATGATTTACATAGTAAAGTGCGCTGAGAGAAGAAACTATAGGTTTGTAAAAGAAGATGAAAAGTAGAGTAGTCGAAGAACATGAAATGAGAAGAGGGGGAAGGAAGAATGCGTGTGAAGGGAGAAGTTATGGCGTAAAATTCGTAAAGAGATTTGCAGATAAATCACTCTTTGTTCTTGTAATTTTCATGTCAGAAAGTATGTGGCAAGAGCTAACGTGAAGCACCTGTCAAAGGAAAATGTTTGCTAGATATGAAGGTTATGTAGGCATCATAGTATTGAAATGATTATGAATGTAAGGGCATGGCATTCATCATCTTAAATGTTAATAGTCGCAAATGAGGATATCCGGAAAATCAGTGGGTTTCCAATGAGGAATCCAAGAAGCAAGAAAATATTCACTTCAATATCTCACAAAAAGAAATGTTGCAAGTGCAAGGGTCTAATCAGACTAATTACATCCATCATCAAGATTTTTATGGCAGAGAAAATTTTACAGGTCATCTCAAACATTTGCAAGATGTTTCAGAACACTCTCCATTTCTAGATTAAAACTGCATGAGTATGAAAACACTCTCCTTGATTAATACAATCATAATACTTTTTTCTGTGTACAAGTGGTTCGATCACCTGGAAAAAGCTATTGACTCTTGTTGGCATGATTAGGATCTGACAAGTTATGTTCAAAACTGTGATTCTCAACATTTGAAAGCCATTAATGTACTTAATGTTATTAACATTTACGTTGTTATAATATGTATGGCTTCTTACAATGATTTCAAAAGGCTCCAAAAACTACAATATTAGCAAGTTTTTCATTCTTTAAACAAGTTGTCTGATTCATCTGAATTTGCAACAGACAAAAGATTGGCTCAAGAAGCCATTGAAAAGATAAAGAAAGATGCAGAGGCGCAATCAATGTGTAGAAAATATTAATAGTAGCCAACAAATTCGAGGGCCACAAAAAAAATTAGCTGTGGAAGATTATGATCCACATGATTCAAAGGATTTAGGTGCAATAACAATATATTTAGTGCCACATACTTAGTGACATGAAATTATTTGGCAATCTCCCTTCGGCATGTGTTTTCGTGCCCATCCCTTTGCGGCCCTTGTAATATTGGCACAAAAAAACAAGCTAACGTGTAAATTTAGCAGTAATTAGATAGTTGTAGCGAGTTCAAAGTTCTTCCCTCACATAATTAAATAAAAATGACGTTACGAGAATTAACATGAATAGAGTTGTCACTAACAACCATCCCAAAATCAATGCCATTATGGGTTAAATTAGTCTTGCAAACAGAGATAAATCTATGGCCCAGGGGTTAAATTTGATGATCGTTTAGACTTTTTTCATGTTTTTAACCATAAAATACTTGCAAATATTTGAAATAACTGTCACATGTGACTTGCATATTTTATGTATGACCGTCATTTTTCCTATACATTTATATATAAACTATACTAATATATATTCAAAATAATTAAGTATATATAAAATATTTTAAATGTATTTTATTAAGAATGTAAAAATAACATTATTTGAGATGTGAAATAAATATATGAGTAATATATATAAGAACGGTGTTAAACACATTAAAAATACACACACACACTATTTAAACACATAACAATAATATAACCATCTATATAACATATAGATTTCCTATATAGAAATTTGACTAAAAGAAATACGAGTATGTTATTAAATGTATACACCGAGTGAGAACAAATACTAGAATATGATTATGGCATATGATAGAAAACATTTTATATAATGTGTTTAAATATATTTATACATTAAAATGAGTGTGAGGGTACATACCTAAACGTTACATCGATTGATCCAAGGACATATGACCTAACTATTTTAACACATAAACCTTCGAACAAGTTAGAATCCAAATGATGCACTTATCATGTCGAAATTTGCATTCACTTACCTAACAAGGTGTAAGTCCTCATCTGATTGAATTCTCCCCACGTATTTAACAACAAAATAAAAATTGAGTGAGAAAATAGACCCATGTCAAAAAAAAAACGCCAATAGGATTACTTAAGCACTTTTATCGTATACACTAATTCTTTTAAATACTTTGTCAACATTTATTACTTGAATCTAAAATAAGTCCCATTAGAATGCATTTTTGTTTGGGTAAAGGACATGTGTAATATAAATCCGCATCCCGCATCTAAATATTTGAGTCAAAATATTGAATATATTTGAAATAAGGACTTTTTATATGGTCATTCTTTTGAAATTATATGTCATTTTTAAGTCAAAATATTGCATATATTTGAAAATATCATATTGCTAATTCTATGATGATTGTGACAACATGTGTAAATGAATTTGATGGTGAATGGTTGTCAAGACTCTAAAATACATACTCAAGTACATCGATTGACTTGATGAAATACTATTTACGCAGTCCCACACCGAAAGCTTTGGGAAATAAAGTTTTTGAGTATTTGAGAACTTATTTGGGAGTTTGTGGTCCAGAATATGTCAGATCTAGAAGTGCACACTCAGCTCCAAAAAATAAAAGCTTGAAGGTCAAAATTAAGGGGAGTGTTAGAAAAAGAGTAATTTTGCCCTAGAAAAGCAAAAAGCAGTTTGCTTTTTACATGCTTTTAATATTAGATGATTTAGTTTTAGATTCCTAGTTTTAGGAAAAGCTATTAAAGCAAATAAATCAAAAGCTTTGTATTGCACAAAAGCATGTGCTTTTTAGTTCTATTTTTAGGAGAGTTGAGTGTTTTATTGTTAGATGAAACCATCTATTTATTAGAGGTAATTATAAGTGTTTTAATATCAAACAAATTATGAGAGATTATATTGAGCCCGAAGCTGATGGTGCAAATCTTATCCCAGTATAGGTCTGTGATAGAAAGGATGCAGGTGGCTCCTCCACGGCTTTTCTTCTACGTCTTCTATATCTGATGAGACTGATCTTTGAAATTTCTATCACAAGTCTGAGGTCTCTTCAGCTCGCATCGCTTCCTTGCTTTTCTCAGAATTCAGAATACACCACAAATGTGAATGAATATGTCAGGAAACAGATGGGTTTTATACAAAAGAACATATCTGACACGTCTGGTCATTGTGCACACAAGCCGCTTACTGTCAAAACGCAGTCATCAAATGTCAAAACTTAAAGGAATGCTCCACGCAGATTTCTGTCAATAGAAACAAAAAATCCGGATGATCAGCCACACTGGGACTGAGACACAGCCCGGACAATGGGCAACTACTTCGCACCCAGGCCACTGGTCGCTTGATGGGTCTTTGTTGCAGGTAAGATGCTCCTACACGTCCCAAAGTCTGCACAGGCTGAGAAGAAGAGATGCCACGTTCAAAACACCTCAGAATTTCATGCTTGGCAAGGAAAAAATTTACTCTGATACCAATGCTATTCGAGAGAAGAAGACTTTGTATTTGTTGATTAAAACAACAACAGGGATTAGGAATATATACAAGGAGAAAAACTGTTTGACTCACCGGAAGAGGAATAGCAATAACCTCATCGAAAGAGGAAAAGGGATAAACAATGTATTATTATTATTCTAACAGGTTTTACCCCGAAAGAGGAAATTGGTTTTGGGGGGACCAAATAACCCGCTTACAAAGGAGAAAAGATAAATCATTGAGGATCCAAAGAAGTAGCCTCTACTAGTAGCTAAAGAAGATACAAACACACTCACAACAAATTTTAAACCATCTTATCCCTAAGCTCAATCCCACGAGATCTCAACTACATTTTGACAAGGGATTTAACATTTTTCCTTTTCTTCTTATTCCCCACAGTGATCCAACCTACATCAACATTAGGATTAACATTTTCTTTAGAATGAATCAGGATGATAGTTTCCAGATTCTTTGAATGCTCAATTGAATGTAGGTGAACATCATCAATAGCAGCACCATGAGTGTTTGTGGCCTCCAAAACCATCGAAACAGGAACATCAACCTCATCTTCCTTATCCGAATCTATCACACGAAAAAAACTAACTATTAACAACTAATATACTCCTACATTTTCTCCTCTCACTATTGCTACGTGATTTGTATTAACAAATCACTATTATTAATAAAATTTAATAATATAATCATGTTAGGACTAATTCCTAACATTTCCCCATTAGTTCTAACATGGGTGAAAAACTCATTTGTAAGTTTCAACCGATAATACATTCGATTACATAATAGAAAAATGCCTTTAGCACTTATTCGATGACTCATGGGCCTAAATCTAAACATGAAGACCTACTACCATATGACCGCTTAAAAATCTATAAACACACACTTAATTGTAAATACTTGACTACTCTTTCACTAAATACTTTTAAAATTTATATCTAAGAAATATATAAATGAACTCTAAAAATATATCCTATAGATTTTATCATTAATCTCCATTTTATAGATTGGTGGCATGAGACAAGGATCATGTTGAGGCTCTATGAATGTATATTAGGTAGAGGTCGATTCAAATGTCTCCATTGAAAAGGAAGAAAATTGCGTGCAACCGTGGGCAATATTGTGTTTGCTAAGATGCAGAGGTTCTCACCATTTGATCACTGAGGGAGAGACCACCTGCTTTGTTGGAATCCTCCATATCATTCTTATCATCTTTCTCTTGAAATTCCTCTTCCAGAAAGCCTGAGCTCTCTGATGTTTCAGTCTCTGAATCTGATTAGTGTATTTTCTTTTATTGAATGTCGTTCTTCAAGGGAATTATCCAATCCTTTTGGCATGGTATCAACTATGAGATTATGTGTATCTCCAAGTTGTTTCTTGGGTCTATACTCCTTCAATTATGGAATTTCAAGATGTACACAATTGTTATCAACTTATCTCGTTTGTAATTGGCTGCCTCAAGCTTCTCATCATAATCATCGTTCAAACAAACCTTCATTTTTTGGCTTACTTCAGCTTCATCTGCCACTATAACATACTCATCAATAACCTCATACTTTTTGGTAACAGGAGGAACCAAAATATTTGTAGTCATTCTAGCCCCCCACTCACGCACACTAGTGTCCAATTCCTCTTCCATTGCATACTTTTGATCATAATATCCTCCATCTTCACCTTCAGATTCAAATTTCATTTCCATTTAAGAGAGCACGACCAAATATGATGCCTAGGTGCACGATGGATCAGGTTTCCATTGCATAATTTTGATCATAATATCCTCCATCTTCACCTTTAGACTCAAATTTCATTTCCAGTTAAGAGAGCACAGCCAAAGATGATGCCTAGGTGCACGATGGATCAGGTGACATTAAATACTATTTTTATTTTAGAAGATCCCATAGATTTGTGAAATGTGGATGAGTATTATGAAATGATCAAGCCGTAAATAGAGTTGGAGGAGGCCTTGTTTGCCAAGTTGGAGATGTTGACAAGCTGGTAGGTCAATGCTATAATTGGGGATGTGGACAAGTATTTTTTATTTTTTATTTTTACTATTTTGGGTATTCAAACAATGAACAACATGGAGTGCAGAACAATAGAAAGAATGAACATTATAGAAAGAGAGAGGAGGATGCAAATGGATGGTGAATGTCACTAAAATTACATGAGGTCCACTCTGCAATATTGTTGACAACATGCAAGTAAGGGATAGACGGCTATCACAATAATTGTTGCACATAGTGTACAGTGCAACACAATTGTGAATCGTTTTGACAAAAAGAACAAATGAATGAAAGGAAAACAAAGAGGTCGAAGAAATGAGCTTTGATACCACTTATGGGTTTTACCCCATAATGCATGGAGGAGACGAATCTCAAAGTGCACAAAAAAATTCTTGGTCACTCACAAAAACATGATTTATTGATCATAAACACTACAATATATAAAAATGTTTTCAAATAATCATTTATTCTAAAATAGTTGGTTGTTCAAACAACCAACTATTAACAAATAATATATGCCTACAATTTCTCCTCTCAATATTACTACATGATTTGTATTAACAAACCACTATTATTAATAAACCTAAATAATATGATCATGTTAAGACAAATTCCTAAAAATCATTGATTTTATAAATGCTCATCTCGCACGCATTCATGTCTTTCCCTTATTCCTAATATACCTTAAAGCATTGTGTCACATTCATACCCCATCAATAAACATTATCATACTTACCATCTTATATTGTGTTTCCCATGGCATTGCACATTTATGGTCACATGAATCAACCAAAGCCCATAAAAATTATAAGCAAAAACAAAAAATTCAAAAATATGTAGTACCCTCATGTCTCCACATTGGAATACAATACAAATAAATCCTCATGTAGCATTCACACTATTTCACCATATAAACCAAACACATTCCAACAGATCTTACCTTTACAAATGACCTGACAACCTGTGCCAATATGGGAGCATTGGATAGAGTGAGGATGGTTATCAAAGCACAAGGTAAGTCAATTTTGAGCCAAACGCCATATCCTTTGGTAGGTTTTGAACTCCATTCTCCATCTTTCTCGTGCCTCCCCTACCGTGCTCTCTTCTCCCAAGAATTTTCTTCCATATTTGCATAGATATCTTCACATGTGGGTGCATTGAAAATAAGTGCCATAGTGAAAGGATTTGATTCATAATTCCTTGACTTGCGTGAGCATCCTCCCTATTGGTGAAAATAAAAACTTTGGAACTTAGCCTAGTCATCCCTGACACATTTGGCGGAGGCGGAGAGAAAAAAAAATGAAATAAGGTAAAAAAAATAAAAATAGTAGACCTTTCTAACTTCTTCCTAGCCTGCGCCCTAGGGAATTCAGGACATAGTGTGTGGTCATACATCAAGGTGTAAGGATAAGGATTTTCATAGATGTTGTAGACACAGATTGTTCTGTCACACACATATAAGAATGGGATAGTTTTAATAGGTGACACAAAGAGTTGTTTGACAAAATTCTTCAAAGTAATTATTATTGTTGACAACTTGCTATAAGCTATGCGCATAAGGGAAAACGAACACAATTGACAAGTGGTAAAGAAAAACACCACTCAACCCTTTTCAGCGTCCTCGCAACTACACCAAAAGTAAAGTTGTCTTTGTGGCTTCGGGAGCTTAGAGATCTACCAAAACATAAAGGATTAGAATTTTCTCAGACGTTGTAGTTTGGAAGTGTGCTGGTATATGCAAGATATGTGAAAGCTTAGGAAAGGAATGCAAGTTGTTTGGAAAAGTGTCTGAAAGAAATGTGGTCTCATTGGCAGTAATTATAGTAGGATGCAGACAAAATGGGTTTTCTGAGAAGGATTTAGAAACTTTGAGGTAGATGTCATGGGTTCACTTGCCTAACAAACTGTTGAACTCTTTGACATAATGCATTAAAGAGATCTGTTATCAAGGACTACAATGGATGTTGTTTTTACACAAAATTTGGGGTTTTAAGACACCTTTGACACACAAGAAAAGTAGTTGACTCGGTGTAAAGGAAAACAATACAATCTTTTCCCACTTGTTGCAAATGCGAGTGGAGCAAGTTTAGATTCTATAATTTGTAAGCACTGTAAGATTTTGTATTTTTGAAATGACTCCCTATGCCTTGCCCCATGCTACTAGTGAGAAGTAAGGGCTCATCACCGAAGGCAAAATATAGGCGAGTGAATTCCCTTTTTGTCTTTTTTTTGTTTTGTTTTGTTTTTTTTTTTTTAATATTTTGTAATGTTTTATGTGTTTATGAGAATGACCCTCTACACTTTGCCCCATGCCACTTGTAAGAGGCAAGGGTTTATCACCGAAGACAAGACGTAGACAAGTAAAGGCACCTTCCTCCATTCCTAGTCTCACACTACCAGTAAGAAGTGTGGGCTCAACACCAAAGACTATGAAGGACGAAAGATGTGTATAAGTTATTGAATTGATGGATTTTTTTACAATAGTGCTTCATATTTGGGAAGAAACGTCTCGCCCCAATCTCAGCCCCACACAACTAGTAGGATGCGAGGTTCAACACCAAAGACCGACATGGACAACCAAATGAACTGGGTAACAATTTTAGAGCTTTGTTATGCAAGAGAGAATGTCTTTAAAGGGAATATATTACCATCAGTAAGCTTCTAGGTATGACCATAGAGGAAAGTGACTAAAAATGGAAGAAGTATGATGCTCACAAACTTAATAGGATTTATATTAGCACTTGTCTCATGATGATAAATATGAAGATGTGATTTTGATAAAGAAAATATCTGCCAATGGAAATGAATAAATTTATTCGGAGATAAGCAAGACAGAAGGAACAATGTACACGTTGTTGTTTCCCAGAATAGAGAGTGCTTTCAAGAATAAAATTTATTTGAATGGAATGCATTCATGGGTTTTTCAAGGACTTGGCCTATGTCAATGGCCAATTTATAAGCTCCAAACCCAAAATTATCTATGATTTCGTTGGGCTCAAATTTGTCTTGTTTGTCTCATTCTTTGGGTGTGTTCTTTCGATTTTCTTTGAGAATGAGATTATTGACCTTAAATTTTCTAGGTTTGAATTTTTCAAGGTAGCTATGCCATAGCCAATTTTGATATAATTGAAGATGATCTAGGGCATTAAGTCATTTTTCATCAAGAAGCTTGAGTTCATTAAGGCGTGAGTGTCGATAATAATCTTGATTGATTACATCTTTGAGGGATATTCTGAAGGATGGAAATTCAACCTTGACATGTAAAATAGCTTCCCAACCATAAACAAAGGAGAAGGGAGTGGCTCCAGTAGGTGTGTGATAATATGTGAGGTAAGCCCAAAGAGTGGGATAGATTTGGTTAAGCTAATAGCTTCTATGTGTGTTGATAATGATGGTTTGTGTTATTTGGTTTGTTGCTTCTATTTGTCCATTAATTGATTGTTTTGAGGATAGATTCATGATTAAAGATGGAAAAGGTTGTGTAAAGATATTCCTGGGTATAATTACCTCATATAATGTATGCACGTAGAAGTCCTGATAGGTGAGAATAAATAGTGATGAGATGCCTGCAAGATCGATCATTGAAAGCATGATGGACACGACAGGTTGCATTGTTGCAAGTGTCCAAACTCGATGTGGTTGTGTTTCGACAACAAGGCTAGAGATGTTAGGCATAAGAGCCAATATTGGAATAATAGAATCAAACTTAATGGTACCTGTTGATGGAACCTCTTCTATAGTTTCTACAGTAATATCAAGGTTTGAAAGGGAGTCTTGAAATGAGATCAAGGTCTCATTAGATGTTGGAAGAATATTGTCACCCAAAACAGGTTCAATATATGTTTGGGTTAAAAGAGAGTCTCGAAATAAGTTCAAGTACTCAGTAGATGTTGGAAGAATGTTGTTGTCCAAAACAGGTTCAATGTATGTTTGAACTAATGGAAGGAAATTTGAAGAAGATATGGATTGGTTTGGAATTAGAGAGGCTTGACTATTTTCATCATGATCTCATGGAATTTTAGTATATATAGGAGTTTCGAAAGTAGTCAGCTCTTCATGGAAATTTGTGGTATTAGATGTGTCATTGGTTGCAAGAGCATTGTCATCAAGTTCTACAAAGATGATGTTGTCGTCAATTAAGTCTTGGACGTAATTCTTAAATCACACACATTTATCTGTGTGATGACCATCAATGCGATGAAATTCACAATATGTGTTAGGTTTGTACCAACATGGCTTAGCTTCCCCTTTGAAAAAGGGTTTTGTAATTGGATATCTTATCAGTTTAGCCTCTTTTAGTTGATGAAAAACACTAGAGAGACTTTCTCCAAGGGGGTAAACTGACGTTGGACTTTACATGAACTGATGTCTTCATGAGGTTATATGATTGACCTTTTGGGTGATCGTTCACTGATTTGGGTAGCCATATGAGAGAGTTGTGTTGTCAACTTATTAATTTTTTCTAATAGCTCATTGCGTGATGTTTTTGTGAATTCATCATGTTTGAAAGAGAGGGAGAACAAAGAAAGGTGCAATGAAGAACTCAACCTATTGATTGTGATATTTTTTTTGGCTCAATCGAGTTTTAACAAGTAAGGCTATAAGGAGCAAGCTTAAACAAGCTACTCAGGATAAATATGTGATAGCTTAAATAAGCTATAATGAAAATGGTTGAGATTTGGCTTAAACAAGCTCTGGATTGTTGACGGGGAGAGTAACCCAAATAGGTTAATCATGATATGGTTGTGATATAACTCAAAATGAGTTATGAAAGGATTTGTGTTGGCTGTGATTTGGATAAATGCGATGGTGGACAGAATAATGAGTGAACTCAAACAAGTCACCCAATATTAGTTTGATATAGCTGGAAATAAGCTATGAAGGATGTTTTGACAATTGACAATATGGGGAGTGAATACTAGTCACTCAATATCGCTTGGATATAGTCAAGACAAGCTATGACAAATGTATTGTTGGATGAGGCAAGCTAATGAAATTGGTGTGATGGTTTGGTCTGTGTTGTTGGATTGTTTGGATGTTTTCGCTTGGTATTGAATTGGTCGAGAACTGATATTTTTGTGGAACACAACTAGGGTCTAAACTTTTACAATGAACATATTGATATCAGCCAAGTTTTATGATAAAACAATGCTAAACTATTGTGTTTTCAAATAGCAAGTAGTCATGTGGATTCAATTGTTTTGGCTTATGAGGTAACTTCTTCAGGAATGATCATTGTTTCATGCAATCATACAAGTATGTTGTGAAATGGTGGATGCAGGCTCTTATTACTCCAAGAAGATGCATCCTCCGATATACCCTAGTCCTGATATACCTAATTCATCAGACGGGAACCCTTAGAGCACTGGAGGAGACTCACCAATTCTTACTTGCCTGTTTCGGAGTGAATCACCACGTCCAGAACAGGTTTTGTGAAAAGGTGGAAGGTGATGGAGGGATGAATGTGTATGGTGTCCTTATAACTCCCCAAAGATTTATAGGGACAATGCCTAGGCTTCATTGTTACAACTATTTAGGCATGACTCGCATCTTGCTGCCGCACGACGCATTACTGTAAGTGAAGAGCAGTGGCGAGGTAAATACCAAACGTTGTGATGAGACTAGGTCTCAAAGTGCAATGCAGATGCAAATGTTGTTGGTGCATGGTAGTCAAGTCCACGTCACCGGTGTAGCTTTGGTGGTGATGAAATCCACCTCATCTACGTGTAAAAACAATATGATAAAGTGATTAAACGCAGGGTTCTTTCCAACTTGAAATAAATCACTAGCAGAAAATAATTGCGTACCTGAGCGTACTTTTTTTTTTTGTTTCAGCAATTGTCTTTGAATGGTGGTATTTTTGTGGGATTTTTGTTGTTTTTGTTTTTGTTTTTGTTTTTGACAATATTCTAGCAACGCGGTTCTACAGAAAACAAATTAGTAGTTATCCTGCAAATGAAATGTTAGAAAAGTGATCGTGGTTGTTTTTGATTTGCCAGATCGCTCAAAGGCGCAGGAAAAGAGCATACACAACCAATGACCAAACAAATATTAAGAATATGACAAAGGAAAATAATTATTAAAATGACAGTTGGAAAACAAAGCTAGAGGATCCTGCAATGTTAGAACAAGAAACTAAAAATTGTGACCGCTTTCGATTTTCCGGATCACTCAAAGGCACAAGAAAGAGCATACGCGGATATAATTGGAATAGTTTTTTTAAAAATGTTAATAATTATTGCAATTAATCATGATTGCAAAATAGTGATAATGATTATTTTCACAAAAAGAAAAATGATGAAAGAAGAGGGTGAAAACATTACTTAGAAGTGTTGTCGTGGAAAATTGAAATGTAAGGCAAAAAATTAAAAATTTAAAAAAAATTGTTGTGCAGAGCCCGAGTGGCCTCACGTTTCTGATTTCCAAGATCACTTTTGAAGTGCGAGGAAAGAGCATACGTGTGAGGTTGTTACGTGAAATAAAATAAAAATAATAATTTAAAAAAAAAACTATAATTTTGTTGTTTTTTTGTTAAAAAAACAGGTGTTAGAAGTAATGAAACCAAAATGTTTATGTAAGTCTAAATCTAAAAATTATTTTTTCATTGCATATATCTTTTCAATACCTTTCCGTTAAAAAGAAAATGAAGTCATTCTGAGTTCGGGAGCAAAAGTTATGGCGTCCGGAAGATGGGCTACGGTAGCACTCTGAATGAAAATTTTGAACATGAGAAAAACGTCCCGGGAGCTGGTTTTTTTAATTTTCTGACTTCTGTACTTAACCTGAGAAGCTAGAATTTTGACAGCAAGGTTAAAAAAGTACAATAAACAGAAAGAAAGAGTTGGATCGTAAAATGATTGACTAAAATAAAAGAAAAAAAAATGATTAACTTCCTACAAAGCAGTTATTTTAGCAAAAGTAAATAAATAAATGCATTTTCCGGATTGGTTGTCCAATGACGGTAAAATGATAAACTAATGGCTAGTTCATATGTTTCTACAAGATGATGAATAAAAAGAAAAATCAAAACTAGGAACTAAACACCAAGCATCGAGGAGATCAAAGACAGGATGAGCTTCGAGTTTCATTGTTGCTTTATAACCTCGCAAATACACCACAAGACACCGCATAATAAAAATACTACCAAAAGTATGAAGGTTAACCAAAGAAGACCATAAGGAACAGAAAATGAAATAATAATGAACAATAATAAACAAAGAATGATAAAACCACTAATTAGAAAATTAATGGTAATAGATCGAAAGCCACCGGGCGTGCCAGAATGTAAGCGAAGAAAAATACACTACTAATAAGGAAGTAAAATACCAATAATCGTACCTCCTCCTTTGCATTCTGTAGCAAACCTCAGAATAAGCTAGGAAACTTGGATTGAGCCCAGATTTTTTGATATGTAGGTGTTTTTCTTCAAGACGGAGCAAGACCTTCTTGCAACAACGATCCTCTTACTTTGCACTAGATGGGAAAAAGGATTATGAGGCTATTTTGGCATTAGGGCGAGGCAAAATAATGTTATTTGCTCAAAGGATGCAAGAATTTAGATATGGCATGCAAGCTTATTCTCCATGTGTTTAGAGGGAGGGGTAAGGTTGTATTTATAGCCAGAGGGAGTGATTAACTTAGATTAATTTAAGTAATCATGGTTTGAAAATGTGGGCAAGATTAGGTGAGTGGTTTGAAATTGTGGGCAAGATTATGTGAGTGGTTTGAAAATGTGGGCAAGATTAGGTGAGTGGTTTGAAAATGTGGGCAAGATTAGATGAGTGGGGACCACGAAGAATGGGTGAAGATTTGAATTATATTTTTAATTCATAATTCGAGGATTTTAGGTGAGTGGGGACCACAAAGGGTGGGTGAGGATTTGAATTTGAATTTTTAATTCAATAGTGGAAAAACATGGAGAATAATGACATGTGATGAGGATTGGGTTATTTTTTAGATTTTTGAAATGGATAATTAATCAAATTATATTTGATTAATTTGAAGTGTATTTTTGTGGGAAATGAAGAAGGGGAATTAATTGAGCTTCGGTATCAAGGCCATATCAATACGTCAAGAAATCAAACACATATATCATCTATCATACGACATAGCTACATCATTATCATGGTTAATCAATTCTATTCTAAATAAATTATTCAAAATAACTAATTATCACAATTTTACCATATCCATTAACATTTACTATCACCATACACCTAAGCATAACTATCTATCACAATTCATGTTTTACGATAACCATGCAATTCACATACTTACTACAAATTTAAACCTACTTAGATGCATTCGACAACCTACTATTGATCACCCATTATCATCATATTATTAATAAACCATAACATCGATGATGTACACACTAGGTTATTCCAATCAACTAAACATAATCGCCATTGCCAAGAGTCCAAGATGTCAGCATATAACAAAATAACACTAAATTATCATTATGTACTACAATATCTATTAATGCCCGCTAGGAATCCATAAAATTCATAATAAGAGTCACAAACAAACATAATAATAAATGTACATAATGTCTAAAATAGGCTATCTATAATATCATAATAATGTTCATGTCACTAAACAACTAATAATCATGATCATAGAAAACATAGGTGTTGAAGAGAAGTGAGCACTACATCCGCATTCCCTTAGAATTGAATTCCTCCTAGAATTCATTAGAACAAATGTGGTAATTGTGCTTATAGAAATGTGTCATCCTCCCATGTAGGTGATGACTCATCATATTGATCCCATTGGATATGCACCTGGTCAATCTCACACCCTAGAAGGCCTAGGGTCTTATGCTCTAGAATGCACATAGGCTCCACAATTAGTTGTCCCTGATCCTACACCTGCAAAGTAGTCCAAACCAATGCATGAGATGGATCTGGTATATATCTCCATAAAACAGAAACATGAAAGACATTGTGGATGTGAGAAAATTTTGTGGTAAGGCTAAGCGGTAGGCTATGAGAGACCAAGATCTCAAATGGACCCACAAATCATAGAGCTAGCTTAGAGCCTTTTCCATAATGGATGGGGATCTTATGAGGTTTGAATCTTAGGAACACCTTCATGCCAACCTCATAACTCTGGTCTATCCTCCTTTGATCCACATATTACTTTTTCCTAATCTATGCCTCCTATAATCTCTACTTGATCAAAGTGACATGTTACTACATATCCTGCAACATAGCTAGCCCAATAGTAACCTTGTCCTCTAATTTGTCCCAACTCAATTGAGTCCTGCACTCTCTACCATACGATGCATGGAAAGGTGCCATGCCAATAGAACTCTAAAAACTATTATTGTATGCAAATTCTACCAGATACACGTACTCCTCCCAATGTGACTAATGATCCATAACATACATCCGAAACATATCCTCTAGTATTTGGTTCACTCACTTAGTATTACCATCTTTCTCAAGGTGATAAGCAGTACTAAAATTGATCTTCATCTCAAGTGCAAACTGCATGGTGGTCTAAAAGTGTGAAGTTTATAAGGGGTTACAGTCACATATGATATTTTAAAATCCCATGTAATCTCACTATCTCATTCAAATAAACATGTGCAATTGCATTGCCTATGTGGTGGTCTTAACAAGAAAAAATGAGCCACTTTTTTTAATTTATCCATCATGACCATGATCGCATCATGGTGATATCTCGACATAGGTTTCCCAAGAAATAAGTCCATGGAAATGGTGTTCCATTTCCACTCCGATATATCTGAGGATAAAGAAGTCTAGCTGGATGGCAATGCTTGAAATTCACCTTTTGGCACTCTAAACACTAAGACACATACTGAGATATATCCCTTCAAATTCCACTCTAATGAAATAACTATCTCAGTGTAGCATGAATCTTCTTCACCCCTGGATGGGTTGAATAAGGTTCACGATGAGCCTCTACTAGAATCTCATGTCACAAACCTCCATCTCTAGGAACATATATCTAACCCCTATGTCTAAGAATCACATCTTACTTTAAATGATAGTCCCTCAAACTTCCCCTTAAGGGGTCTATGTGACTCAATCTCTTCTCTAGCCAAAAGATAGAATGCATCACAGTGGAAGTTTCTATAAGATCCTGGTCCGCAAATCTATACTCATTATTGTAGCCATGAAAAGGTGTCTCCATCGAATCAAGATGTATTCTACCACATTATCCTTCCCCTTCACATGCTCTATATCCATATCATACTCACACAAGAGCTCCATCCAACACCATTGATGGGCGTTTAGATTGGGCTACGTGAAAAGGTGTCATAGGCTCAAATGATCTATCCTAAGTGTGAACCTCCTACCCAAAAGAAAGTGACGCCATCATACTAATGCATACACCACTTTTACAAGCTCAAGGTCATGAGTTGGGTAATTAAGCTCATAATCCTTGAGTTTTTGAGACTCAAATGTGACAACACATCCATCCTACATCATTACTCCTCCTATCCTTGCTAATGAAGCATCCATACAAACAAAGAAGTTCCTCTGAGGATCCGGTATTGCTAGGATAGGTACTATAGTAAGGAATTCTTTAAGGGTCCTAAGGCATGCTCACATATGTCTAACCATAAAACTTCTTCCCTTTATGCTGCAAGGAAGTGATAGGATGAGAAATGTTGAGAAATCCTACACAAACCTCCTGTAATATCCTGTTAATCCCATAAAACTATGTACCTCGGTCACATTGGTCGGTACTAGCCAATCAATGATAGCTTGAATATTGGAAGGATTGAATATGATATCTTCCCCATAAATGATGTGACCCAGATACATGAACCTCTTTCTAAAAGAACAAATAATTCTCCATGTTCCCATATAGTTGTTGTTCTCAAGACATTACAGTAGAACCTATCGAAGGTGCTCCTCATGCTCCTCACATGTGCATGAGTATATCAATATATCATCTAGGAATATGAGCACAAAATGGTCCAAGAACATCCTGAATACCCTATTCATAAAACTCATTAACATTGTGGGGGAATTCGTCAATCCAAATGGAACAATTGTGAACTCATAGTGACCGTATCTAGTGCAAAATGTTATCTTATGGATATCTGCCTCTGCAAACCTTAGCTGATGATACCCTGAGTTAAGGTCTATCTTCAAAAACACAATAAATCCCTTAATCTGATTGAAAAAATCATCAATGGGTGGAAGGGGGTAACAATTCTTGATCGTTACTTTGTTCAGCTTCCTGTAATTAATGCACAATCTAAGGGATCTATCCTTCTTAACAAAAATCATTAGTACACCCCAAGGAGATACACTAGGATGGATTAGGCCCTTCTCCAAGAAGCCTTCAGCTATAACTTGAGCTCACAAAGATCAGGGGTAGTCATCCTATAAAGTGCATGTGAGATAGGCTCATCTCCTGAACCAAGTCTATATGGAAATCTATCTCGTGGGGGGAGGTAGGCTAGGTAACTCACTAGGAAAGACATATAAAAACTCCTAAAAAATATGATGATCATCAATTGAAGGCCCACTAGTCTCATCCTCTGACCTGCCACTGACTGTAATGGCATATAACTGGCATCTCCGACACGCACACTGCTTAAGTTGCATAGTGGATATAGTGCAAATGTAAATAGGCCTCCTAACCCCAATAATCACCGAATCAACTCCCAAATCATCTGCAAAAGAAATCACCTTACTGTATCAATCCAATCTATCCTTGTGCATTGAAAGCCAATCCATACCAAAAATAATCCCATAAGATCCCAAGGAGAGGATGTAAAGATCCAAGGTCATGGTGAAGGGTCCTAGGTATATTACATACTCCTTGACTAAGGAGTCAACTGTGAGCTTGGCTCTAGAATCCATCTCTATGTCCCAACTACAACCCCTTGCCTAACTACACCACCTACATCACTCTCTACTAAAGATGGGAAAATGAAAGAATTCCAAGAACTTGAATCGAATAAGATAGAGATAGGAATACCACCAATGCTACATGAGGTCTCGATGATAGTGCTTTGTCTTTTCCTAGTGGTTCTCAACTGATGCATAGATCCTGTGACTCCCTTCCATATCTCAAACCGTTGGATCAGAAATAGGGGCCTTGCCCTTGTTACTTGGGTTATGTGGAGAATTTTTCCAATGGTTCCCCTATGCACTACATCCATAACAACTTCCAGGTCCCCTCCAATGAGAAGAGACTCCTCCATGTGCTCTAGTAGTCTACATTATAGACCCCGATGACCCTGCTCAAAATGTTGTGGTTGTTGTGGATGAGCTCCAACTGACTGAGCTCTAGGTGGTGCCTTGTGTCTGAAAAGTCTTCTAGTTGGAGGCCCCAAACTCAGCCCTCTCTGAGCATCATATCTCGGTAGAGGCCTAAATGGTGGGTGGGTTTGTTTGCTTGTTATGGCTATTATTGTGGCTGAAAGAAGGACTATGTGGATCCATGTCCACCACGAGAGGATGAGTTACCCCCTTTGACTGACTTTCCTGCATGAGTTGTATGCAACTCCTCACTCTATTTCTCGCTTGTTTTATCTTCCCCTATTTCTCCTCCATAATATAGGCCTTCTTAATGGCCTCATCTGGAGTCTATGGAAAATGCATGCACACCACCGCTCTGAGATCTAAATTTAGGCCCCTGATGAACTTGTGAACCTTGACATGCTCATCTTGTATATAGTTGACGTATTGTAGTAAGTCCAAAAATATACTCTCATACTCTACCATTGTCATACTCATTTATCACAGATCGTGGAACTCATTAATCCAGTGCAGAATGAACCACCTAGATAGATATCTAATCCGTAATCACTCCTTAAAGATATCCCATGTCATGGTCTCTGAATCTAGGTGGAGATTCTTCTCCTTTGTCCTCAACCATACTCGGCCCCTGCCTCATAAGATGTATAGTAACACGAGCTATCGTGTTACTATTGCATGGGCATAACTTGAATCATCCGCTCAAGCTAACTAGCTAGGCCTCATCCTGGAACCCTCCTATGTCTCTGACGAAGTGAGGTGGATGAATCTTCATTATCTCACTAATGTGGGCGAAAAATGATGTCTATCTTCCCTTGGGTCTCTCATCATGGCCATCTCTCTACCTAGGGCTCTTAGATCTCTCCCTTTGTCTCACAACCCTATCTCTCTGATCTCTCTATGATGAGTCCTGTCTATCTACCTCCACATGGGAGTTCTCCACCCTCTTCTCCTCACTATGTCAGTGGAGATTCTTGAGCCTCTTGTGATGGCTCTCTCTCACGCTAGCTAGGTCATCCCCAAGTGAACCTCCACGTATGGTGGCATTTACCTTCTGTAAGGTTTGTAGATTTTGGATAATATGACAAAGTGATTTCCTGATCAGGGGATGGCCCTTCTAACTCAATGTGTAAGAATCCCTCATCTTATCCATTCCTCCTTCACAGAACAAGGTGGGAGTTAGTCCATCATTATTTAGGTGTGTTTTAGTTTACTAAGTTCCTATGTTTTTAAGTTATCAACAATGTTATGTGTCCTAAGTTTAAAGTTGTGCTAAGTGGTTTATTGTGCTTCCATGTTTTCCCAAGGTCCAAGTGTTGAACCCATGAATCTGATACCAAAGTGTGATGCCCACATTTTGCCATGTCAAACCACACCAAAACTACATCACATTACTTCGAAAATTGTGGCAAATGTTTTTAATATATAAAACATAATTGTGTTGCATATATTCAAGCACTTGTTCATTTATTTAATACATCCCCTTCCTTAATTTATCCATAAATTAATTTTATTTAATTTCTTTCCTTAAGTTCATATTATATTAAATCAAATTTTATTTCAAATATTTTCTAACTTAACCTCGTTAGTTTCACCCACTTAAATTCCTATGAAATTTATTAAAATTATTTGCTAAGTTATTTTTAATTCATTTCATAAACAAATAATACCCATGCCACTCATTTAATTAGTTAGCTACACATTTAAATTTATTCATTTTAATCCCCTTAAGTAACATAATAAAAACACCCATGCACAACATTTATTTATTTACCCTTAATTAAAATATCCTAATATAACCTAAGCTCACTATTATCTCGTGAATGAATCCCTAGGGTTCCTTTTAATTAAATTTCCCCATACTTTATTGAAACAATTATTTCCCATCAATTAAAGATGTGAGGATTAAATATAAGTCATATAATCGATTTAATCCTCACCCTAGATCATAAGTATTCTAAAATAAGCCCTAATTTCTCTTAAGTTTTCTTTTATTTCCTTTGTTTTCCCTAATGTGCCTCCATTTGCACAGGTTGTTTTGCAATGGAGGAGAAGATGGAGGCCATGGAAGATGTGGAGAGCTATGGCTCTAGTGTTTTGATCTATATTTTTGCATAGGGGAGAATTCTCCCCTTATTTTCTTATATATGTTTTATACTCCCTCGTAGGGTTGTATGATCTACAAATTTGTTTACAGGTTTATTTACTAGGATCTCTTGGTTTTGGGTATTGTATTTACCCTAAATTATTTTATTTATTACAAGGATGTATCAAACCTCTTTTTTGTATATATAAGGTCGGACGCCTATATGGTTGCACGCAAGGGTTTCACAGGCCATATGGGCCCACACACGGCACCACATGCAGTGGTGTGGAAATGCCACACCACTCATCCAACAATACAAGGCCGCGGGGAGGAGGCGCAAGGGGGTTCATCCCCCTCTTTCCCTCCTAACACATTGTTTTTTAATTTACTTGAATAACTATTCAATATAAATAAAATCGATTCCCTTTTCATTTTGATATCGTATATGTATATTTTTTTAAAATCTTATTCAACCTTTTTTTTATATAATGTAAAAGAATACACATGTAGAAAGAAAACATATTTTTATATGAATGTCTACGTATATATAAGTGTGTGTGTCTATATATATATATATATATATATATATATTTATTTATATATGTATTTAATTCCATAAGAAGGATTACAATGGAAACAAATTTTTTTTTTATTTAAAATGGAAATATTTCATCACAATACAAGCATACAATAATAGTCTAATTCAGAAATATGTTATAAAAGAAAATTAGAGGGAAAATATATAATGTAAATCAAATATCCCACCATTCAGGACAGTAAAATTAATTCAAGGATTTCATTTTAATTGAAGGAGACTTGTAGCCCAAAACAAATTTCCATTTCCTTTAAACAACATTAAAAAGAGAGTAAATATATATCTCTACACATTTACAATTTAGGAAGAACCATTTTCAGATTTAAGCCTACAATATTAGGCAAATTTAAAATAAATTACAAACCTTCAAATAAGTTACAGATTTGTATTATGAAGCAGATTTTACAATAAAATAAAATGCATACTTTTTATCCTTCTTCAACCCTCTATATTTCATAAGTCAACATTCGTAATATCCTTAATTAAATTTCTTTACAAGGAGAATTGAAAATAAAATCCAAGTTTACAAGCCCTCCACCTAAAGGTGGAGATAACATGACAATTGTTTTTGAAACTTTTCCTAACTCCATCGTGTGGCTCCAACACACAAAGGTAAGTATGCAATCCACATTTTCTCCATCTCCAACACATCAACAAAGGGTAGGGAGCTAGGAAACACTCACCTCCCAACCTTAATCCAATGAGAAGGTGAAGCCAACCTTCTCATTGGCCTCCAAGCCCCAACCAAGAAGGAATGAGGGGTGTTCACACAAACCATGGCAGCCTCACAAAATTGAATTTAATAACAAACACACACAGAAGGAATGAAAGCAATTGAAGAATATTCAACATATAAAAATAAATAGGCTCAAAATGTTGAACCAAACTCCTTATCTCTCCATTTTGAAGAATACACAATAATATAGATTTCCTTATATCTACCCATAGGTGGATTACCCTTCCCACACACCCTCTAAAAGACCTCACACACTCCCTTTTATCTCCAAATTGACCCCATTTCCATCTGCCTACACCATCCTATGGCCAATTCTACCCAAACCCATACAAAAACACATGCATTCATACATTTCACAACTCCATTCACAAATAAGAAACCCAAAATACCAAGTTTAGATCATGCCTTTCCATAGAGATCCTTAAATCTTCAAGCATCAAAGCTCCAATTTATTTCCACAATCCAAATAACTCACATGCAAGCTCCCCCAAAATCATCTCCAAGCAAGTAACCTCTAAAACAACTAAAAGACTCCAATAAATAGAATTTGGTGGAGAGGATGGTGATGTGGATCCATGTAGGATGCCACCTCATTTCCCTCAATCCACCTCATAACCCAACACACAAACCAAGGTCCCATAAATGAAGAAGGTGAGACATGACACATTCCTTCCCATACAAAATCCTCATTCCACATTTCAAGATTTCAAATTTAGGGAATTAAGAAAGAGGTGGTATTAATGGCCTATTTTCTCTCAAAAGCACATGATTAGGGCTAAATTTGACCCCTCATACCATAGGTTAGGTTGGACGGAGATTTTGAGGAATGTGGGACAAGTAAAACTTGTCCCATAAGTCTCCAAATATGGGCTCAAAGCCCAAATCCGATTTTGGACATGGGGATGGGCACACAAACCAAGGTTAAATGAAATCCAATAAAAAGCATAAAGAAAATAAGGTATATCCCACACAATCATTTCACCCCCATACGTCACATCATATAATTAAAATAAACACAAAAATTACTTTCTTAATCAAGGGTACATTAATAAACACAAGAACATGAGAGAACATTAGAATTTAATAAAATCACAACATCAACTAAGACAAATAAGTAGAAAGAAAAAAACATTTACACCCATGGTCACTTATGAGGTTGATCCCCCTTGGAGCCCTCCTAACAAAAAGACAAGCCAACATGATGACACACACACACACACACACACACAATGGTTGCCAAGTTGACCATGTTGTAAACACACGACATTCCTTCATGGTTGGTCTTATTAGTCCCTCCTTTGTTTATTGTGATTTTATTCCTGCAAAACAACCAAGATAATACCACCTTCTACCTCAAGGCCATATCAATACGTCAAGAAATTAAAACATGTATATCATCTATCATATAAGATCATCATGCGACATAGCTACATCATTATCATGGTTAAGAAATTCTATTCTAAATCAATTATTCACAATTACTAATTATCACAATTTTACCATATCCATTAACATTTAATATCACCCTACGCCTAAGCATAACCATCTATCACAATTCATATTTTACGATAACCATGCAATTCACATAATTACTACAAATTTAAACCTACTTAGATGCATTTGAAAACCTACAACTGATCACTCATTATCATCATATTATTAATAAACTATAGCATCAATGTACACACTAGGTTAGTCCAATCACCTAAACATAATCGCCATTTCAAGAGTTCAAGATGTCAAATATATAAAAATAACACTAAATCATCATCATGTACCGCAATATCTATCAATGTCCGCTAGAATCCATATAATCCATAATAAGAGTCACAAACACACTGATAATCATAATGTGCATAATGTCTAACAATAGGCTATCTAAAATATCATAATAATGTCCATGTCTCTAAGTAGCTAATAATCATGATTATTTCAAAAATAGGTGTCGAAGAGGAGTGGGCTCTACATCCCATATATAAAAACTAGCACTTGGGGGCTCTTTACCTTTCTTGGATGCCTATTACCAGGGGTAGTTATAGTTACTTTCTCATATCAACAAAATTGAAAACACAATACAGATTATTTTGCACAGTATAGGAAAAACCTCCAACAATCACAATGCATTCTATATCCTTTTTTTCTATTTGGATTAAACACGAAACTAAACACGGATCACACTAGCTGCAATGGTGTATAAATTCTGAGAGTAGTCATGGAAGGAGATTATAAATAGACCTCTATCCCCAACACTCTATAGCCATGGTGTGATATCACTTTAAAAAATTGAATTTGGCGTTAGATCACCCAAAAACTCATTCTTGCTGTGAGATTTCCCAAAAAACTCATTCCTGGCATGAGATCGCCCAAAAAACTTTCTCTTCTACAGTAGTTCAGGACATTTTCTATCCTTTTTACTCTTCACGGATTAGGTGCACACTTTAATTTTACTACTTTTACAAACTTTTACATACTTTTGTAAGAGTTTTCATAACACATGACTTTGACTACTCTTTTCTCTTCTTTTACAAGTAGGTCCTTAATACAAAACAAGAATCAACCCTTCATCAAGCTACAAAAAAAATAGGTACAACACGACACAACTCATATGCTTCACCCCTAGGGTCACTTCCTCCTTAGCTTCCACGCTTCATTTTTATCACTCCATGCTTTCATTTGTCTCCTCAACACATTAACACCATCACACTTTACATGGTTATCAAGTACGCATCTCTTATCTACTTTATGTTATTGAGTATTCACTCAACAACATAAATTGGGGGAAAATGTAGACACAAAATCATGCACTTCGGTACATTTCTTTGTCCATAAGCACATACTTGCATTCATATGATTTTTAAATGAGAAAACTATTAATTAACAACTATCTTTTCCCTCTTAGATTTGTTTATAGTTTTATTTCTAGTCTTTTACACCCTACATTCTAGTTGATACTTTATTTCTTTATCTTTCATGACTCTAGACACGGCACCTAACCAGGATGCCAGTGTTAGGTGTCCCCATCCCCTCTGGTTCACCCGACCTCTTTTAATATTACTCTCTTTTTTGCTTCTTTTATCTTTTGGGCATATTTTTTCTTATGGGACGGCCTTTTAGTTTTCAATTATGAAATTCAAACAAGGGAATCATATAAATACAAATATATGTGACCAAAATAAAACACCAAACTATAAGCATTTGTTATCATCACCTAACAATCATACAAGGGTCTCTCATAGATTTTCTTCATCTCGGATGCTTGAGATGATATACCTTTGAGGTAGTTCTCAGCCAAGTAGGATGCATGGGAGTGTCATTGTCTTAACCTTATTTCTCTTGTCAGATGGGACATACATGTATGTTGTGAAACCAAATACTCATAAATGAGAGATTGATGGATTTTTACCACTCCATACCTCTTCTAGCATTTTATCCTTTAGAATCTTTGTTGTGCCCTGTTGAGAAGATATATAGTTGTCTGTACTACTTCATCCCAATAGCGTTCCTCTAGCTTTGTTATTGTTAGCATGCAGTGAGCCATCTCCATCACTGTGTGATTGCATGCTCAACTAATGCCATTTTGTTGGGGCGTGTAGGGAGAAGTCAAATTATGCTTAATGCCTTGTTGATTTATGAAGGCCAAGAAATTCTTTGATGTGAATTTCCCCCTCGATCTGAGTGAAGTATAAGAAGTGGTTTTCTGGTCTCTTTCACAACACAATGATAGAAATTTTGGAAATGTTGAAGAGCCTTACTTTTGTTCTTTAGGAAAAACACCCACATCTTGCAAGAGTGGTCATCCACAAATAGTTGGAAGTACTTGTATCATGAAAATGAAGTAGGCAATAGGCTATTCATATCGGTATGAACTACCTCCAGATAATTCTTAGCATGGAATCTTCTTGCTGAAACGGATCCTTGTATTGTTTTCTTGCAAGACACTGTCAGGTAGATATGGCAAGGAACTGGATAATTTGGGTAGTCCATGGACCATTGATTTTGAACTCATATGATGAATGAACTAACTAACAAGTGACCATATTTAAAATGTTAGAGGCCAATAGATTCTACTCAAAAGATAAAGCTACTACGCATAAGATAAAACAATATCTAAAGAAAATAACTTATCTTTTATAAATGCTTTAGGAATAACCATACCTTTTTTGAGATCAATCATGATTTGATGCCATTTTGAACAAGAAATTATACCTTTAGATAATGATTTAGGAGCTGACTGACTGATAATAGGTTGCTAGTTAATCTAGAACATATAGTTCCTTTGTAAGTGTACATTTTTGTGGTCCCAAAGGAATGGTCACTTGGCCTATTCCTTCTGCAATGTACTCTTTGTCATTTACTCTCCAAACCCGATCTCTAATGGGTTGTTCATTTAGTGAATCAAATAGTTTCTTGTCACTTGACATATGCTTACTTGCACCGAGTCTATCAACCATAATTTCTTCATGGGCTATGAATTCTGAGAGACTAGTACAAGGTTCTTACCATAATTGGATCCTTCTAGTGTCTCCTCATCAGATTCATCATCTTGTTGAGCTATGAGATGTCCCTTTTTTTTTGTCGACGGGAATTCATTTGGAATTTTGAAAATCTTTGCAGGTGCTTGTTTGACTCATCCCCTATTTGGACCATTTACTAGAAAATCATCATGCCATATTTGATGTTGTTCTTGTTTGAACCTTTTCGAATACCCCTATTTCAAGCCATTATACTCTTGAGTTTACCAGGGACTTTTCGAGCATACTTTCTAGTAGTGATCCTAGGCCTCATCTTGTCATGAGTATTTTTTTGCAGCATAGTTCTTCAACCCACTTTTGGAATTTTGAACTTTTAGAAGGAGTTCTCTCAAGGTGATTATGATGTTGTTTTCATGTTTACTTTTCGATCACATCTCAGCCATGTGACCTTTCCCAATACTTCATCCGCCCCACGATGTGGCTTTGAGAAGATGGAAGATCTTTTTGATCCTAGATGGTTTCTATTTTATCTCATCTCCTCATTTCAGATATGTGGTTACACATAAATTGATGGCCTCTTTTACGCTTTCCATCTCATATTTCATGAGTTCAATGGTCAGTTCTTCAAATGGAACTATTTTTGTTTTCTAGGGTACATTCAAAGTAATCGAGCATCGAGAGTAGAAGTTTTGGTGCAAAACTCAAAATTTTTTTTATTGATTTATTGATTTCTAAGAGATTCTTTTTCTCACTAGGAAGTGAGATGCCCTTACTTGCTTGGCATTGAGAGATGACAACACTTTGTCTTCCACATTTCATCATAGCTGGATTTGAGCTCTTCACGTAACTCCTAACGTCGAATAGAAAATATTTTAAAATGCCTTTCCTAACTAGTGATGTAATAATCGGTATTTTGAAGCTCGAGAAAAGCCTTTCTCATCTCTTGAGTGTCTTGACGAGAGGGTGTGAGTCTTTGGTTTGGCTTCGGTAGTCTCGATATTCTCAGATGGAGGATCTTATTCACCATTTTGACTTTAAATAATGGTTTCTTTCCTTGGTGGAGGTATCTTTTCAGCTTCATAATGGCACTCCTCTTTTTTTCGATGCACCACTGTTATCTCCTTCACTTGTATTTTAATAATGTTGATCACTCAAATGTATCCTGGATTCCTTACACATCCTAGCACTAAAATGGGAGTAAATTACTTTGGCATGTGTCTTTCAAGATACACGTCCTTCACTCCTCATTTCTTCCACGATATGGTTGATACACAACCTTTCTTTACACCCACGTAGTAAACCGATCAAACAATGACATGTCCAATCACTAATAAACTACGTGCAAAATTGTTATCGATAGGCGCATCCCACTTTACATGCTAAAGATTTAAAGGACACTTTCCATATCATATTTTCAAATAGTTCACACCGGAAAAACACAGGGAAGATCTCCATGCATAGAAATGATCTCACAATAAATCGTAAATTTCCACATCCAATGAAGCCCAGTAATTCTTAAATTCCAATGATTTTCAACATTTCTACAAATTTATTTTCACCACATGCCTATGCAGGATGCAAAATTCCATGTTTAAAGCACCTTTAAGCTAAGTCGTCGAACATTTGTGAGGAGTAGAAATTTTGGATGTAGAAATTTAATCATAAGCACATACAATAATAAAAGACGTAAAATAATATTTTGGATGATTTATTGATTTCTGGAAGAGAGCATATTACAACTTTTCGCACTCACCTCCCGAGGAATACCGTGGCTAGTTCGGAATAGAAATGCTCTCGAATGCTTATATCCTCAATGAGAATGATGAGATGGCCGTGAATGGGGAATATAAATGGACAAGGTAAAACTCAAGGCACTTTTGTGGGGTGGTTTGTTCAAATATAATAGCTATTCACAGGCTCCAATCAATGCCAAGCTTTGATCTCTTCACATACTCATTTCACCTAGTAGCTCTACAAGGTCATGAATGGTGAAAATATTTTAGTGAATGCCTTTCCTAAATAGCTCGTAAAATAATAATATTTAATACGGATAACGTGTTATGATATCATTGAGAAAAGATAAAATAGATCTGGAGCTCTCTTGATTTGCAGGCTTGCCTGTGGATGGGGATCACAACCATGAGTTCGTGTTGCTTTTGACCTGTTATGGTCTTGTGAATAATCAATCCCTCTTCCGACTATCTAGTAATCATATGCCTTTTCTCATGCAGAACTATTCGAATTTTCTCAAAATACCTTACGTGAAATAATCACCGCTAGCCTATGTCAACGGGAGGCTCTCTTTTATGGAACTAATAATGGCACTCAAATACTTGTTTTTTCGATCCTTGTACCATTTAGGTATTTTATCTTCACTCAAGTGTCTCATTTTAATGCCTTATCATCTTCGATATTTAACCCTCTTAGTGATTTTTTTGTTGCTTGAAAGACTTGTATCTCTTGATCTATATCAGTATGGGTAGGTTTGGTTGAGGCTATTGGTTTAAGATATTCAACATAGAGGTCATGTGATTGTCATGCAAAATGAATCAACTTTTGACTAAGATTAATAAACTAATTATGAAAGATGTATCTACACTTATATATTCTTTTATTTTTGTATTTGTTGATGAAGTATTTTAATGAAATTGAAGAGAAACTATTCTAATATATTTAGAAAATGGACAACTCTAGTAATGTAATTAAAACAAAGTAACCTAGTGTGGCTACTTGCTCTCTTTATCCTAAATATCTAGGAAAATAAATTTTTAAATTGAAATACTCTCTATCCTACCTCGAATGGAAATGAATCACGGTTTCTCAAAACTTTCAATCCCCATACTTCCCACGTATCGAAAACTCTTGATCAAAAAAATAATTCACTACTCTATTTGATCCAAATTCAAAAAGCTCAAACCTAGCATTTATAGAAGGTAAATACGATGCTTTGTCCCCTCAAAGGTGTGATCTCCTTGTCCTTTGTGTTCTCGTGAATCTAGTGTATATGATAGCTCACGTGATTCGAAAATTGTATGTTTGCGAGTAGAGAGATTTTGAGTGAACCTTGACTATGCAATTTTACATTTATTACGGGAATAAAGCAAAAATATGAGATTTCTTGAAACTATCCTTTTTGGCGAATTTCCAATCTAATGGATTCCAATTTTGAAACTATATCTAAACTAACTTTCATGGAAAAACAAGATCAAACAAGAAGATCAAATGATTCTCCAATACAAAGAAAGACCAACAATGATTATAATGAAACTAATAAATTTAAGCAAGACATCCAAAGACCGAATGATTTAACAGAGAAGGAGAGGGGCCATTTGTAAATTCCATTTATGTATACAATCCAAAAGGTAACTTGGAAAACTTTAATCAAACAAAGTCAAAATACTATTCACATGGCATCCAAAACATAAATGCAGAAAATTATTTTAAAAATTGAAGATTTCGTTTGATGTTTAACTTTCTAGATACCTATAATGCCTTCAGTGTCAGGATAAAGTTATCGCTGATACGGCAAACCGCCGCCTGAGGAGCTTATCTCAGGAAGATCAAAATGCAAAGAAAAAGGGGGTAGAGGGATTGAAGCATCGGAGGCTTACGAGGCATGCGGGATCTTATTTAGATTTTACTGATTCAACACCTTAATAGACCAGATATCATTGGGGTATGTGTAACATCTTTTCAACAATAATCCCCATAATTTTTGGATGAAGTTACTCCCCAAAATGGATGGAGTTTTTACTAAAAATAAGAGTGAATAATGGAATAAACAACAACTAGCCTAATAATAAAATACTACGTAGACTATACTAAATTTTTTCACAGTATAGGAAAATACATCTAAGCAATCACAATGCATTCTATATCATTTTTTCTATTTGGATCAAACATGGAGCTAAACATGGATCACACTAGATGCAGTGGTGTATAAATTCTAGGAGTATCATGGAAGGAGAGTAAAACTAGACCTCTCTCCCCAACACTTTATAGCCATGTTATGAGATCACTTAAAAAACTCACATTTGGTGTGAGATCACCCAAAAAACTCATTCTTAGCGTGACATCCCCCAAAAAAATCACTCTTGGCATGAGATCTCCCAAAATACTTGCTCTACTATAGTAGTTCAGACATTTTCTATCCTTTTTAATTTTCACATATTAGGTGCACACTTTAATTTTACTACTTTTTACACACTTTTACAACTTTTGCAAGAGTTTTCATAACACATGAATTTGACTACTCTTTGTTCTTCTTTTACAAGTAGGTCCTTAATACACAACAAGAGGGAACCCTTCATCAAGCTATAACAACAACAAGTAAAACACAACACAACTCATACGCTTCACCCCTAGGGTCACTTCCACCTTCTTAGCTTCCACACTTCATTTTTATCACTCCATTCTTTCATTTTTCTCCTCGGCACATTAACACCATCACACTTACATGGTTATTAGGTATGCATCTCTTATCTACTTTATGTTATTGATTATTCACTCAACAACATAAAGTGGGGGAAAATGTAGACACAAAATCATGCACTTTGGTACATTTCTTTGTCCATAAGCACATACTTACATTCATATGATTTCTAAACAAGAAAACTAGTAATTAACAACTATCTTTGCCTCTTAGATTTTTTTCTAGTTTTATTTTTGGTCTTTTAAACCCTACATTCTAGTCAATACTTTATTGCTTTATCTTTCATGACTCTGCAGACACCGGCGCTCATCTAGATGCTAGTGTTAGGCATTCCCATCCCCTCCGGGTGCCCTCGACCTCTTTCAATCTTACTCGCTTTTTTGTGCCTATTTTATCTTTTGGGCATATTGTTTTCTTATGGGTCAGCCTTTTATTTGTCAATTACAAAATTCAATCAAGGGAATCACATAAATACAAATATATGTGACCAAAATAAAAGACCAAACTCTAAGCATCTACTATCATCACCTAGAAATCATACAAGGGAAAAGGGGCTGCATTTTCTGTATATTCTTCATAGGAAGGGGAAATTCATTTTTCTTTCACACATCTATTTACATTGGTACATCTAACTATGGCCCTCTATCACATGCAATTACACAAGGGCTTCCTAGGGCACAATTATATCACACACACACAAGAACTACATGGATTCTAAGATGTAGTGTAGCGCTTGGTTGTAAGTTCACTCTATCTTATGACCATCGAGGTAATTCCAAATCCCCATATTGTATATCTTATTTTTGGTATTTGATGTAGTTTGAGGGTTTTGCAAGTCATCTTCGCTTTACAAGCTAGAGGAGAATTTGGTGATCATCTAGCGACATATAGGAAACAAAAATGAAGGTTAGTAACACTTTTGCAGTACAACAAAAATGAATTTCTAAGATCCTGTGTAATCATAAGCACCCAACAAAGCTCTTTAACACCTAGGTGCCTTGCCCTAATCTAGGAGCTCTAGTCCCGACTTATCTGAAAGTTCAAGGTTTTTTTACTCAGTTGCGACAATATTCCTTCATGTTTTTGAGTGTCTCCATTATGTATAGTCTCGACATAAGATGTAGATCAAATAAGTCCTTTACCCTCTCTCTTATACTTAGGATTTTATTTTTATCTAGCTTATTCCTTATGTAATTTATATTTCAGCAATTGTTTATAGTTTATTTATTGTACATGACTCTACAATTAGGGTTTTACAAATCTCATATTTATTAAATCAATAACCCATTGGCTAAACATGACAAGAAATTTGTTGATTCTTCTACTAATCATAAATATCATGTATTGTGCTTTCTATTTCATCGGGGCCTCTTGATTTTCTAGTTTCTATTACCGATGCATCTCCACCACTCATTACATTCTTAATCACAATTATCATGATACATTTTATTCTAATTCATTACACATCAATGTTTTATTGGATCTAATACTGTCAATAACATGATGATATATCCATCAGATCCTATCGGTGTGTGCTCTATTACACTCCTCTTAGCTATTAAATGTCCATTCTCTAATATTTCATATCCACTTCCCAAATCTTATGGCTATATCAAGATTCTAGTTACAATTGGGCCTCTCACCATGCTTGTGTCATTCATTGTGGCACCTTCCATTGTAGGTTGTGACATGCTCTTATATTTTCCTTATCTTCGTGTCACCCAAGCCATCCCCTCCATGAATAATTTCTACCTCAAGTTTATTCACAATAAGCTTTTTATCACTCTCAAAGTATTCCACCATGCACACCATTTCCTCAACCTCCTCTTGAGGACGTAGTTCCAATAGTTGTAGCATCTAGGCCCCACTGAGTCTATAAAATCTACGGCACATTCTACACCTACCTCTCCTATTTTTACATGACCTACTCATCCTCATCAGTACACTATTCCACCTATTCGGTCTAAGCCCCCTACTAGGGTAGCCCCTTCACATAAGTTCTCATCACATCCTTGGTATATGTCACATAGGTGCTCATCACCTCCTAGGTCTCCTTCACATAGGTGCTCATCACCTTCTAGGTCTAATTCACATAGGTTTTCACCACCTCCTTCATCGCATAGGTCTCATTCACCAATACATTTTCACTCTCATACACCACTAGTTTTAGATCATTGTCACATGGCTTTATATCCTCAAACATTAAGTGGAGGACCCTTTCTCTTCACTCTCATCGGATGTAACCTTTCATCACACACTTGGGGGGCATAATACTTACTCCCCCTCCTAATATCATCAATTATCTATCATTTTTACCATTATGCTTTGTGTTTCATACTTCCTATTTCCAATCATTCTTACACAACTTGAGACATACCTTGTATCATCATTACCCTATGGCGCACTCTAGTTCCACGGTTCATACTCAATCAAGCGTCTAAAATATGAAATGAATATCACCCCATTCACATTTCATGCCATGGTAGACTCTCATAAAATGAGCGTCTAATGTAGTTTTACTTCTTTCATGATGGTTCCTCCAGCCCCATCCTCCGGAAAAATGTAAATTCAAAACATGACCCTAACGAGGTGGCCATGGTAGACTCTCCCAGGTGGTGGAGATGGTAAGGATTCATCCCTTTAGGATGTGAAATATTTTGGAGTCGGATCTGTTAGTAATGGAGGCTCTCCTTGTTATGAAATAAGGGATAAAATATGTGGAACAGTCCCTCACAAAATCGCAACAATAAAAGATAATATGCGAAAATATTACAAATCTCAAATAAAAGTTCAAATAAAATAACTCAACACAAAGAGACAATATTTAATGTGGTTCACCCAATTTGGGAAACTTCCACCAAGAATCACTTACTCATATTTTATTATAAGCCACCACTCTCTCAATACAATACCCAAATCTTTTTGGAGCTATGCTCAACAAACTCTATAGAATTCACGCCCGAATTCAGACACATCTGTAATGTTACATAATACCTACCATATACAAAACACAACATAAGTAGACAACTACTTAAGCAAGTTTTACAAAATATTGGGGATATCAAAACCATGGGCCAAAAACTTCCTATAAACCTATGGTCAAAAATCCCGCCATATGAGAAAAGCATGTTTCTTCGTATATTGGGCACGTCTCAAGGCAAAAAAAATCGCAGGTACTGGCTCGACTCTAAACTCTGGTGAGACATCTGTGGAAAGTGTATAGTAGTCTTAGTGTATAGTCTTCAACACTTTCTCACATGAAAATAGGCTCCACAACCCAACAATCTCCCACTTGGAGACTAGTTTTCCTCTGAATGAGCTTCTCAACCCTTCATTAGTTTCCGTGAAGACCAACCAAAGCTGAACACAACTTCATTTTTTCCCTTGTGACCACCTTGGTCATCATGTCTACAAGATTATGAATGGTATGAATCTTCTCCATCTTCAACTTGTCTTCCTCCAAAGTTGTCCTGATGAAATGGTACCTTAATGTATATGCTTTTTCCTAGAGTGGAAAATAAAGTTCTTAGCTAGGTGTATAGCACTCTCACTATCACTATGCATCTTTCCTTCCTCCTGATTATGCCCAAACTCCTCAAGAAATTGTTGTAACCAAATCATTTCTTTTCTTGCCTCTATTAGTGGCAGCAACATACTTAGCCTCCGTGGTTGAAAAAATCCACCATATTCTATAGTCATGAAATCCATCTCACTATTGTCCCACCTATAGTGTAAACATAACTATCGTTTTCCTCCTGCTATCTACATCTCTAGTGATATTTAAAACTACATAACCACACAAAGTGGTGTCTTATCCATTATACCAAAAAATTTCCTCATAGGTCCATCTCAAATATCAAAGGATCTACTTTACTTCCCGCTAGTGATCTCTACCTAGATCACTCATAAATCTACTCATCACTCTCCCACTTGCATGGGAAATATCGGCCTTTGCAAACATGGAATACATCAAGTTGCCAACCACCGATGAGTAAGATACCTTAGACATCTGGTTTCTCTCCTTCTCTATCTTGGGACACTTTTCCATTGATAACTTGAAATGGCTTGCCAAAGGAGTCTCAACCAATTTAGCATCCTGCATATTAAACCTCTCTAATACCTTCTTAATGTACTCTTCTTGAAATAAATTTAGCTTCCATTCCTTCCTATCCCGAGATATCCTCATACCAAGAATTTTTTGGCTGCCCCCAAATCCTTCATAGCAAAGGATTCACTTACCTTCCTCTTGAGTACTTTTATTTCCTACGTGTTTTTACCTGCAACCAACATGTTATCCACATAAAAACACATGATAATATAACTGTCATCCTCAAATTTATTTGTATACATGAAATGGTTAGAATGACATCTAATATATCCTTGATCCATCATGAAGATATCATATTTTTTATACCATTGACATGGATCTTGTTTCAATCCATACAAGCTCTTATTCAGTTTGCACATCATTTCCTCTTTACCTTTGACATCATAGCCCTCTGGTTGTTGCATATATAGATCCTCCTCTAAATCACCACGGAAAATGTAGTCTTTACATCAAGTTTCTCTAAGTGCAAGTCTTCTGCTGCAACTATTCCAAGAACAGTTCTAATAGAAGTTATTTTTACTATAGTTGAAAAAATCTCATCAAAATCTATACCTTTTTTCTATGCAAACCCCTTGACCACCAATCGGGACTTGTATATTTTCTTTCCTCCTTATTCCTCTTTGACTTTGAACATCCACTTGTTATGTAATGCTCTTTTCCTCTCGTAGCTTCACCAAATCCCATGTCCGGTTCTCCATGAGAGCCTAATGCTCCTCATCCATGGTTTTATCCCACTTCTTCCAAACATCTACCTGTATTGCTTCATCAAAGCGCTCTTGCTCTCCACCGCAAAGTGAGTAATAAATAATATAGAGAAGGAGAAAATGTTTAGGTTCTCTTCTTACCCTAGAAGACATCCTCAATATAGGAGTTTGGGGTTCCTGTTGAGGAGGTTCCTGAACTGATTCATGTGTCACTTTCCCATCTAGAAGATCCTCTACCGCTACATATTATTTCTTGGATTCTTCCTGTTTTCCTACAACTGCTGCTTATACATGACTTTCTCATTAAAGACCACATCCCTAGATCGAATGATTTTCTTGTCCTTAATACTCCAACATTTATATCCAAATTCATCACCACCAAAACCAATGAAAGTACATTTTTCTAATTTAGCCTCTAGCTTAGTCCTATCACCCTTGTCTATATGGACAAACACCTCACATCCAAAGACTCTAAGAAATGAATAATCAACTTTCTTACCATATGAAGCCTCCTCGGGTATGCCTCCATCCAAGGCACTTTAGGGTCCTCTGTTTATCAAGTACATAGTTGTGGTCACAAGTTTTGCCCAAAAAGAAAGAGGTAATTATGCATGTAACCCGATGTTCCTAGCACGTTCCATTATTGTTTTGTTCATCCTTTCAAACACCTCATTCTAGTGCAGAGTTCCTAGAACCATGTTTCATCTGCGGATTCCATTCTTATAACAATAATAATAATATTCAAGACATCTCCACGTAGACTTTGGGGACTTCCACGCACCAGGAGACCAAGTTTAGAACAAGTCCCTAAAACATGCATGCAGCAAGAGAAGGTTTTGTCCTTTGTCAAAAAATAATTCCTTTAAAACTTCCATGTAGCATCTCCACATCCAGACACCTTCAATGAAGCTCTAGTCTCCAAGTTTGAAGGATTCCTCTAACGCACAGGTCAGAGATCAAGTTAGCTCTGATACCAGATTGTGAGGAGCTTATTAAGGAGAATAAATAGAGATTGAATATCTCTTACTCAGTCTTATTTAATCATAAGCACGTACAATATTTATAGGGACATGTACAAACAATACTCCCTGTAATGGATGGAGTTGTTACTAACAATAAGAGTGAATAATGGAATAAACAATAACAACTAGCCTAATAATAAAATACTACGTAGACTATGCTCACACTCATTACATTCTCGAATCATGATTATCATGATACATTGTCTTCTAATTCATTACACATCAATACTTCTGTTGGATCTAATATTGTCAATAACATGATGATCTATCCATCAGATGTTATCAGTGTGTGCTTTATTGCACTCTTAGCTATTAAATGTCCATTCTCTAATATTTCATATCTAATTCCCAAATCTTATGGCTACACCAGGCTTCTAGTTACAATTGGGCCTCTCACCATGTTTGTGTCATTCATTGTAGCACCTTCCATTGTAGGTTGTGACATTATCTTAGGTCTTCCTTGTCTTTGTTTCACCTAAGCTATCCCCTCCACGAATAATTTGTGCCTCAATTTTATTCACAATAAGCATGTTTTCACTCTCAAAGGTATTCCACCATGCACACCATTCCCACAACCTCCTCTTAAGGACATCATTCCAATCATTGTAGCATCTAGGCCCCCGGGCCTCTCAAATCTTAAGCACATTCTACACCTAGCTCTCCTATTTCTACACAACCTACTCGTCCTCATGAGTACACTATTCCACCTTGTCGTCTAAGCCCCCTACTAGGGAAGCCCCTACATATAAGTTCTCGTCACGTCCTCTTCCTACTTCACATAGGTTCTCATCACCTCCTATGTATCCTTCACATAGGTGTTCATCACCTTCCGGTTCTACTTCACATAGTTGTTCACCCCTCCTTCATTACAGAGAGGTCTCATTCACCAATACATTTTCACTCTCATACACCACCGGTATTAGAACATTGTCACACGACTTTATATCCTCAAACATCGGTGGAGGATCCTTTCTCTTCACTCTCATCGGATAGCTTACCTTTCATCACACACTCGGGGAATAATACTTACTCCCCTCCTAATATCATCAATTATCTACCATTTTTACTATTACACTATGTGACACATACTAGCATTCATATGATTCCTAAGCAAGAAAATTAGAAATTGACGTCTGTCTTTGGCCTCTTTTCTGTGTTTCTCATTTTCTATATGGTTTTACACACCCTACAACCCAGTCGATATTTTACTTGTTTAACTTTTATGGCTTTAGACACCAACGCCCAACCATAATATTTTATTTTTCACAATACACAATCGGTTGAAAAAAGTGGTATTAATGACACCCACATCCATATGGACAAGTACGATTACACTGCGTGTCAATGAATCCCCACATCGCCGATGTGCATAATGTTCCCCATGTCAACATATAACAAAATAACACTAAATCATCATCATGTACTACAATATCTATCAATGCCCATTAGGATTCCATACAATCCATAATAAAAGTCACATAAAAACCGATAATCATAATGTGCATAATGTCAAACAATAGGCTATAAAAAATATCGTTATAATTTCCATGTCTCTAAGTAGCTAATAATCATGATTATATCAAAAATATGTGTCGAAGAGGAGTGGGTACTACAGCCCAGTTATAGACACTAGCACCTATGCGCTCTTGAATTTTCCTGGTGCCTATGACCAGGGGGTAGTTACAATTACATTCTCATATCAACATAGTTGACAACACTTTATAGATTATTTTTCACAGTATAGGAAAAAATCTCCAGCAATCACAATGCATTCTATATCCTTTTATTCTAATTAGATCAAACACATAACTAAACATGGATCACACTAGTTGTAGTGGTGTATAAATTCGGGAGTAGTCGTGGAAGGACAATCGCCAACACTTTATAGCCGTGGCATGAGATCACTCAAAAAACTTGCATTTGGCATGAGATCTCCCAAAAACACGTTCTTAGCGTGAGATCACCCAAAAAACTCACTCTTGGCCTAAGATCACTAAAAAAACTCGCTCTTCTACAGTAGTTCAAGATATTTTCTATCCTTTTTACTCTTCACATACTAGGTGCACACTTCAATTTTACTAATGTTTACACACATTTACATACTTTTACATACTTTTCCAATATTTTTCATAACACATGACTTTGAATACTCTTTTCTCTTCTTTTATAGGTAGGTCATTAATACACAACAAAAAGTAACCCTTCATCAAGCTACAATAACAACAGGTACAACACGACACAACTCATACGCTTCACCCCTAGGGGCACTTCCTCCTTAGCTTCCACGCTTCATTTTTCTCACTTTGCTCTTTGATTTGTTTCCTTGACACATTACCACCATCACACTTTACATGGTTATCAAGTACGGATCTCTTATCTACTTTATGTTATTGAGTATTCACTCAACAACATAAAGTTGGGTAAAATGTAGAAACAAAATCATGTAGTTTGGTACATTTCTTTTCCGTAAGCACATACTTGCATTCAAATGATTCCCAAGAAAAAAACAAGTAATTTAATAGCTATATTTTTCCTCTTCGATTTGTTTCTAGTTTTATTTCTCGTCTTTTACACCCTACATTCTAGTCCATACTTTATTGCTTTATCTTTCACGACGTTGATACCGGTGACCAGCCAGATGACAGTGTCAGCGTCCCCATCCCCTCTGGGTGCCCCCGACCTCTTTCAATCTTACTCACTCTTTTTGTTCCTCTTTTATCTTTTGGGCATCTTATTTTCTTATGGGCCAACCTTCTAGTTGTCAATTACGAAATTCAATCAAGGGAACCATATAAATACAAATCTATGTGAGAAAAATAAAATACCAAGCTCTAAGAATCTAGTATCATCACCTAAAATCGCATCCAAAGGCATCTAAGAGCATGAAAGGCATTCATCTAGCACTCATACAAGGGACAAGTGACTACATTTTATATATACACTTCATAGGAAGGGGAAGTTCATTTTTCCATCCACACATCTATTTACATTAGTACATATAACTCCTCATTATTTGTTCACTTTGTTGATCGCTTCTTCTACCCTGGTATCTCCTACTACCCACTTTTTCCTCCTACTAGTATCCTTTCTCCACATATCCTCTTACACCATACATCTAATCTCTTCCACCTATAATCACATTTTGTTCCCCTATTTTCCCCTTCTTGATCCATCATCCTTCATACTATTTCTTCTTGTTATTTTTATGTCTTGGTTCTTCATCCTCACCTCGCTCATCCTCATCAACCGGATCCTCTCCTCACTTTCACTTAGTCCCAACTCATCCCTCTCATCTTCTTCACTCTTTCCACTTCATCTTCTCAAATTCCCCCACATTTCTACCCACACACACATTCACCATTATTGTTACCACTCCTATATCATTCTTTCATCATCATCTTCTCTTCCCAAGCTAATAATTGTCAATGGGTTTTCCCTAAAAATCATCAATCCTCATTCCACACGACCTCATTCACTCCCTTGGACCTTCTAGAATTTCCCTTCATTCCTTCCCTCCTCTAAGCCCACCACTCATTATCAAAGGGTTTTCCTAATGTACCTTTGTTGGTGTTACCCTTTTCAATCCTCATTCGCTTTCTCCTTTTCTTCATTTTTTCTCTCACCCTTCCCCACCACTCATTATAAAAGGGATTTCCCTAACATCCTTTCATTGGCATTGCCTCTTCTATCCCCCATTCTCTTTTCTCTCCTATTCTTTCCCTCACTCCCACCCTTTCTTGTCGCTTCTTACCCATCTCTCCATCTCCTCTTTGCCCTCTTCAATATCTTTATTGTCTTCATCATACATCATTTTCCTATTTTTTCATCATCCTAGTATCCCCATTTCATGCATCTCCACATCCTTTCCAATCGATTTCATTCCTCCTCTTTCTTCTTCTTTGAACATTCCTTATAACGTTCCCCTTTCCACTCATTACCCCCTTTCGTATTCCCTTCCTTCTACATCATTTTATTTGTTATCCTCTTCTCTCTCCCACCCCTCATCTTATTTCCATTCCCCGTATCATCTTCTTCCCCTTTTTCCATCACGTTTCCTCCTTACTTCCCCATCGATAACTCCGGTCACATTCAGCGTTGTCCTATCTTTTTTTCATCATACCACCCTCCACATGCATCTCCATATGGCCTGCTCCATATTCTTTGCCTTGGTCTTCTCGCAATGACATGATTCCTTCAATCTTCTCCTTGTATTCATTCTATCTTCCTTTCCTCTCCCTAATTTTCATGTTTCTTCCGACCACTTCTCCTTTTCTCTACCACCCCTACCTTTTCATTCCTTCAGATCTGCTTTCTCTTCCTTTCTCTCCTCTTTTCACACTTTCCTCACCCCTCATAGTTTCTTTTTTTTTCCCGTTCTAATTCTTCTTTCGTCCTCTTTTCATTTTCCTCCATTTCACCCCCTACTCCAACCTCATTTTCTCCTTCTTATTTATCCTTTCCCGTTTCCCGTTTTCTCACTCTATCATTTATGTCACTTCCACGCATCCCTCTTTACTATCTCTATTGCTTCCTTCATTTTGCACATCTCTCTATTTCATCCCTTCACCCTCTACTCTGTCATTTTCCTATTTTTTCCTTGTTTTTCCTTCATCATTCCCTTCTTCCCCTATCATCCCTCTCTCTTATTTCTACCTCTTTCATTCCTTTTTTCCCCTCCCCTATCTCCCTTACTCTTCTCATAATCAACCCCCAATCCTATCCATTCCATTTTCTCTTTCCCACACACCCTCACACCTAGCATTCAAGGTCAATTGAATCCTTTCTCCATTTGCATCGTGCGGTCATTCCAGTCTCTTCCACTCCATTATCATCCTCTTCTCCATCGAATCCATTTCCCTTATTTTCGAGAGTTCTGTCGTATATTCCATTCTTGTCAGTCCTCTCGAGGGGGCATCACCACATCTATCCATAATCACATCTTCTCATGAAATTTTTGTCTTGGAGGATACTATGACATCCGTCACTCACCACTTTCTATTCTCCCCAACAAACATTCGCTCTACCTTTTAAAATTAGATTGAATTCTTCCCCCATACTGTCTACTTTCTTTGAAAGGACACTACTTTCATAGTACCCTTCCAAAGAGGGGCAAATGTAGACACCCCAATTTCACATCTATCCTAAATCAATTAATTCCCCTTCCTCATTTCCCACAAAAATACACTTCGAATTAATCAAATATAATTTGATTAATTATCCATTTCAAAAATCTAAAAAATAACCCAATCCTCATCACATGTCATTATTCTCCATGTTTTTCCACTATTGAATTAAAAATTCAAATTCAAATCCTCACCCACCCTTCATGGTCCCCACTCACCTAAAATCCTCCACTTATGAATTAAAAATATAATTCAAATATTCACCCATTCTTCATGGTCCCCACTCATCTAATCTTGCCCACATTTTCAAACCATGATTACTTAAATTAATCTAAGTTAATCACTCCCCCAGGCTATAAATACAACCTTACCCCTCCCCTCTAAACACACAGAGAATAAGCTTGCATGCCATATCTAAGTTCTTGCATCCTTTGAGCAAAGAACATCCTTTTGCCTCGTCCTAATGCCAAAATAGCCTCATAATCCTTTTTCCCATCTAGTGCAAAGTAAGAGGATCATTGTTGCAGGAAGGTCTTGCTCCATCTTGAAAAAAAACACCTACATATCATAAAATCTGGGCTCAATCCAAGTTTCCTAGCCCATTCTGAGGTTTGCTACGGAACGCAAAGGAGGAGGTACGATTATTGGTATTTTACTTCCTTATTAGTAGTGTATTTTTCCTAGCTTACACATGTGTCGTCATGTTGCTTTTCATTTGTTAGGAGGGCTCCAAGGGGGAGCAACCTCATAAGTGACCTTGGGTGCAAATGTTTTTTTTCCTTTCTATTTATTTGTCTTAGTTGATGTTGTGATTTTCTTAAGCTTTAATGTTCTCTCATATTCTAGTTTTTATTAATGTACCCTTGATTAAGTAAGTAATTTTGTGGTTTATGTTAATTGGATGATGTGGAATATAGGGGGAAATGATTGTGTGGGATATACCTTATTTTTCTTATGCTTCTTATTGGATTTCATTTCAACCTTGGTTTGTGTGCTCATCCCAATCTCCAAAACTCGGATTTGGGCTTTAAGCCCATTTTTGGAGACTTGTAGGACAAGTTTTACTCGTCCCACGCTCCTTAACCTCTCCCTCCTACCTAACATATGGTATGAGGGGTAAAATTTATCCCTAATCATGTGTTTTTGAGGAAAAAAGGCAATTAATGCCACCTCTTTCTTAATTCCCTAAATTTGAAATCTTGAAATGTGGAATGAGGATTTTGTATGGGAAGGAATGTGTCATGTCTCACCATCTTAATTTATGGGACATTGGTTTGTGTGTTGGGTTATGAGGTGGATTGAGGGAAATGAGGTGACATCCTACATGGAGCCACATCACCATCCTCTCCACCAAATTCTATTTATTGGAGTCTTTTATTTGTTTTAGGGTTACTTGCTTGGAGATGTTTTGAGGGAGCTTTCATGGGAGTTGTTTAGATTGTGGAAATAAGTTGGAGCTTAGGTTCTTGAAGGTTGAAGGAGCTCAATAGAAAGGTAGGATATAAACTTGGTATTTTTTTTCTTGCTTGTGAATGGAGTTGTGAAATGTATGAATGCATGTGTTTTTGTATGGGTTTGGGTAGAATTGGCCATATGATGGTGTAGGGAGAGGAATATGGGGCCAATTTGGAGGTAAAAGGGAGTGTGTGAGGTCTTTTGGAGGGAGTGTGGGAAGGTTAATCCCCCTATGTCAAGATATAACGAAATCTATATTATTGTGTATTATTAAAAATTGAAAGATAAGGATTTTGTGTATGAGTATAGTGCACTTAGAGGTTTTGGGTGGATCCCTGTCCCACTTGGGAGGTATAAGGTGATGGAAACTAGGTTTCCTTTCTCCTTTGCTTCAATATTTTGAGCTTGTGTGTTTTTGTATGTTGAAGATTTTCCTATTGCTTTTTGCTTGGGTGTGTTGCAATTTTATTATGTGTGTGTATGTGTTATTGAAGACAATTTTGTGACACTCATGGTTATGAACATGCCTCATTCCTTCTTGGTTGGGGCTTACGGGCCAATTAGAAGGTTGGCTTCAAATTCTCGTTGGATTAAGGTTGGGAGGTGAGTGTTTCCTGGCTCCCTACCCTTTGTTGATGTGTTCCAGATGGAGAAATTTTGGATTACATACTTAGCTTGGTGTGTTAGAGCCGTGGGATGGAGCTAGAATTTTTATTTTTAAAAAATTCTCATGTTGTCTCCACCTTTAGGTTGAGGGATTGTAAACTTAGATTTTGTTTTCAATTCTCCTTGTAAAGAAATTTAATTAAGGCTATTATGAATGTTGATTTATGTAATATAGAGGGTTGAAGAAGGATGAAAAGTCTGCATTTTATTTTATTGTAAAATATGCCTCATAATGTAAATCAGAAATTATTTGAGGGTCTATAATTTATTTTAAATCTGCCTTATATAGTAGGCTTTAATCTGAAAATGGTTCTCCTTGAATTGCAAATGTGTAGAGATATATATTTACTCTCTTTTGAATTTTGTTTAAAGGAAACATAAATTTGTTTTGGGTTACAAGTCTCTTTAATTAAAATTAAATCCTTGAATTAATTTTATTATTGTGAACGGTTGGACCTTTGATGAACAATGTATATTTTCCCTCTAATTTTCTTTTATAACAGATTTCGAATTAGAATAGTATTGTATGCTTGTATTGTGATTAAATATTTCCATTTTAAATCAAAAGAAAGAAATTTGTTTCAATTGTAATGTTTCTTATGGAATTAAAGACAAGCAAACATGTGTGTGTGTGTGTGTGTGTGTGTGTGTGTGTGTACATTCATATAAAAATTTGTTTTCTTTCTACTTGTGTATTCTTTTACAAAATAAGTTTTGCAAATGCATATATATAAATGTATATATATATATATTCTACTTATATACCCTTTTAGAAAAAAAAACAGGAAGAATACATGTACAATATTAAAATGGAAAGGGTATCAATTTTTTTATATTGTATAGTTATTAAACTAAAGAAAACAAATGTGTTGAGAGAGAAAGAGGGGGCCAACCCCTCATGTGCCTCTCCCACCTTGCAATGTTGACACTGGTTTGGCATTTCCACACCATTGCGTGTGGGTGTAAGCAATACCACACCACCTTGCCCCTTTCCATTGGAGCCACAAATAGGCCCACACGGCCTATGAAAGTCCCGCATTGCGCAACCATATAAGCATCCAACTTGTATATATATATGTATATATAGACATATATATATATATATATATATATATATATATATATATGTATATATATGTATATATATATATATATATACACATATACATATATATATATATATATATATATACACATATAAATATATATATATATATATATATGTATATATATATATATATATATATATATACACACACACACACACACATTACATATACATATATATATGTGTGTGTGTGTGTGTGTGTGTGTGTGTGTGTGTGTGTGTACATATATATATATATATATATATATATATATATATATATATATATGTGTGTGTGTGTGTGTGTATATATGTATATATATATATATATATATATATATATATTATGTATATATATATATATATATATATATATATGTATATGTATATATATATATATAACATATAAATATGTATATATGTGTATAAACAAAAAGACGTAGGATTCATCCCCTGTAAAAATACAATACTTCAAGGTAAATATAATACCCACAACTGACCAGAGATCCTGGTAAATAAACTAGTAAACAAATTTGCAGATTATCCAACCCTGGAGGAATATAAAACATATATAAGAAAATCGGGAGAATTTTCCCCGGCTGCAAAAAAATCCAGATCAAAAAGCTAGAGCCATAGCTCTCCACATCTTCCATGGCCTCCATCTTCTCCCCTCGAAACCAACATGTGAAAATGGAGGCACATTAGGGAAAACAAAGGAAATAAAAGAAAACTTAAGAGAAATAAAGGTTTCTTTTAGAATACCTAGGATCTAGGGTGAGAATAAAATCGATCCTATGCCTCAGATTTAATCCTCACATCTTTAAGTGATGGGAAATAATTGTTTCAATAAATTATGGTGAAATTTAATTAAAAGGAACCCTAGGGGATTCAATATGGTAATAGTGAGCTTACATTATATTAGGATATTTTAATTAAGGCTACAAATAAATAAATGTTGTGCATGGGTGTTTTTATTATGTTACTTAAGGGGATTAAAATGAACACGATTAAATGTGTAGCTAACTAATTAAATGAGTGGCATGGGTATTATTTGTTTCGAAATGAATTAAAACTAACTTAACAAATAATTTTTATAAATTTAATAGGAACTTAAGTGGGTAAAACTAATGATTTTAAGTTAGAAAATATTTGAAATAAATTTGATTTAATATAATATAAATTTAAGGAAAGAAATTAAATAAAATTAATTTAGGGATAAATTAAACCATAATAATTATGGGTAATAAAATAATATTATTTAAGGAAGGGGATGTATTAAATAAATGAACTAGTGCTTTAATAAACGCAACACATGTATGTTTTATATAAAACAATTCCACAATTTTTCTAAGTAATGTGATGTAGTTTTGGTGTAGTTTGACATGGCGAAATGCAGACGTCACATGGGAAATGGTATATGTACAATAACCAGAAGGATATGAAATTTCATGTCATGAATAAAAGGTATACAAACTAAAAATAGGTGCTCTATGGACTCAAACAAGCTTCCATAGCATGGTAATGTCGCATTGATTCTTATTTATTTAAAATTGGCTTCGAGGGTGCAATAGAAAGCATACTTTATATATCAAAATGGATGAGAAAGGTAAAATATTGATTGTGTGTCTTTATGTACATGATTTAATTTTCATAAGATACCTTTCCATAAATTATTGTAAGGTAGCCATGTTGAAAGAGTTTTAAATGACCTGACCTTGGTCTCATGAAATAACAAAATAGAAGTCGG
>CM031239.1:651574467-651621967 GCA_018340775.1 Taxus wallichiana var. yunnanensis | reverse complement strand
GCATTATTTTATCTAATGGAAATAAAACCATAGAATGCAAGAGGGGAGTAAGGAAAATAATCAGTTGTATGTAATTATATGCAATGAGGTTCATTTTTTTCCCTTAGTAGTGAAGAATAAACAAGAAACAAGAGAGCGTCATCGGGAAATCATCGAGTGGATTTGGTTGTGTCTAGCACACTTCTATGAGTGTGTATGTGTAGTGGTGATGAAATGCGATAGGTGGAGAAGATGTGCATGATCCTTATAAATGAATCATATATCACGAATTTTTTTGATCATAATAGTGATGATTTATCCCTAAGCGTATATCACTATATGATGAATAGATGAGAATGCGTTGTATAGGAAGGTGTGTGTGAACCCTATAGCCTAAGCATATACTATGACTTGGTTGGATATATGAGTGATGATTTATCCCTAAGCATATATCACTACGAGATGGGTGATGAGGGTGTATGAAGTGTAAATAAGTAGGCATTAGATAATAGAAAGTGATGATTTTATCACTAAGAGTATAACACTATGTGATGAATAAGGCGAGGGTGGTGATTTAGCCTAAAGTTTATACCACTAAATGCTAAGTAGGAGAAATAATGATGTGGTAGAATGACTTAGAAGAGGATGATAGAATAGGTGATGATCGGATGTAAGAGGATAATGTAGAATGGGTGAAGGGAGTGGTGATTTAACCTAAGGTGTATACCACTACATGATATGATGACGAGTATGGGTGATGATATAGCCTAGAGCATTGGTCACGAGTACGAGAAATGTGTCATGATGACATGTTGAATCTAGGTAAGGTCCATTTGATTGGTAAATGCTCGGTGGATAAGTACAAACCGAGGAACTAGAGTGCGTCATATGGTGGTGAGTGTAGTGTGTAGAAAAATGTAGTATAGATGACCAAGGTATATGAATGTGTGGTGTAGTATGTGGGTAGGTAGAAATAGAATGTGTGCTGATGAGATGAAACTAGACCCAAGTATAAGGAAATATAGTGTAGGGTGTAGAATAGGTAGGATGTATGTAGGCAATGTGGGTATGGAAGGTGTAATGCAATAAGTGTGTAGATAGGAATAGAATGTGTAATGATAATAGATAAAACTAGACCCAAGTATAAGGAAATCTAGTGTAGCATGTAGAATGTATAGGATGTGTGGATGACATAGAAAACTAGACTCATATAGGATGATGACTAGTGTAGCATGGATGAGATAGATGATGTAGAAGTGACTAGTAGATGAGGTATGTATAGGATGATGTAGGATGTATATGTATGGGTTTGGTAGTGTAGTGTGTGGGGTTCAGTGTAATAGTAATCCCTCAATAGTCCAGTGTGAACTGAAGCACTAGGGTGCATCATCGGGTAATGAGGGTGTGATACCATATATTAGAAATGTTGATATGCGAGGGAAGGAAAATTGTATGGGTGTGAGGGGTATTAATAGGAAAGTGCAAGAGGAGGGGTGGGGTTTGTCTAATGGTTAGCACCCCCAACCGTGGAGGAAAGAGGAATCAACCAATGAGGGTGGGGGATGGATGTCCATCGATCCGTACATGAGAGGAGGATGGCGGAGAAGGATGCTCTAATAATGTCGATATAGGAGATAAGCATTGTGTAGGAAAATGAGGCCAATATGCATACAAGGGTGTATGTAAGATGAGAGTCGGGGTGTATTAAAATGCATAGGTGACGGAGATCGAGGAGGTTTCATGCATAAAGAGGATGACAATGACATGAAATAAAACACGACGGTGATTTACGATGAGAAGCAGTAATAGGTTTAGGAATAGGCCTATTTCGATGTACAGGACTAAGGAATGGAGTGGTCGTGTGGGGGCCAATTGAGGTGGTGATAGTAGAGAAGCTATGTTAGTGGGAGATAGAGGTGCAAGAGAAGTTGAACAAGAGTGCAAGGATGATGGAGGTGAATGAGGGATGCCATCAATGGAGATAACTTGGTTGATGTAGATAAATTAAAGGTGCAAGTATTCTATGGAGATAATAGCTTGGGCTTTATGGATCCAATCTAATCCTAGAAGAAGGTCATAGTGGTGTACAACTTGATTAACGATGTAAGAAAGGAGAAGAGTGAGAGGACCAACTGTGATAGGTAACTTAATGAAACCATAAGGCCTCTTGAATAGAAAGACAATTTGCGATGGAGGGTAACCGATAGATCGTAGAAGAGACAAGGAGCCTATGCTAATAGGAGAGCATAGATCAAACTTAGTGTTGTTGATGGGGTTTGATACGATAAGGGCATGTATGTATAAATGGTCGATGCAAATGTAGCATGATAGTTAGCATGAGAGAAAGAAATAATAGGTGGGGTCGTATCAATTGCTACGACTAAGAAGTCAAGTGCTCCTACATCGAGAGGTGGTGTGGTATGGTATGCATGATTAGCGGAGGATTCTATAGCCTTTTTGTCACACTTGGTTAGATTATTTGTTAAAAATTTTGACTTTACCCTTGTCCTTAGTGGGAGGAGGGCTAGTAGGTTTGGGGAATTCGAGTTGGTCATTGTCAATTAGATCTTGGATAAGTGCCCAAAGTTTCATACAATGGTTAGTAGAGTGGCCTACACAATGATGGTAATCACAATGGAAGATTTCATTGTAATTTCATCCTTTAGGCCATGATGGGTCTAACTCGAGTGGTGGCGGGAGGGTGATGAGGTTTCTATCAAGGATTTTCTACAAGATGAGATGTGGGGGCATAGGGAGGGTGGTAAATATACGCAGGAGGTTTGGGAGGGTGTCTCCTTAGAAGGTGTAACAGTGTTAACTGTGAGTTTATTATTGATAGGCTTAGACGTAAAAGGTTAAAATGTTTGTCTTGGTTGGAAAATGAGAGGATGATGAAGATTGTTCTTGATACTTTAGCTTCCCAATAGAGATAGGCTTAGATTTGTGAAGATTTAGAATATGACACGATCGGTCAAAGGAAGGAAAGGTTTCAAAGAGAAGAATTTCTTAGATAGGTGGCAAAATGATTTGTATAAATAAATCTTGTAAATCTAAATTGGAAAGGACATTAGTCATTTTTGCTACAAGTGAAGTTCTCATTGGGTACCTATTTAATTTGCACTAATTGGGCATAGGTCATCTTAGAACCAATGTTGATGGAAAATTGTGTGAGAAAATCATTAGCGAGATGAGTAAAGGAGGCGATGGAATGAACAATTAAGTCGTAGATCCAACACATGGCGTATTCCCGGAGACTGTGAGGAAAACGTTTGGCTAATAGGAGGTGATCCTCAGCAAAATATAGATAGGCAACGTGAAGTGTATGAAGATGCTCTTGTGGGTCACCATGTCCATTAAAAATGGGTAATTTAGGGGTGAAACAGTTAGGAGGAAAAGGGTAAGTAGATATAAGAGGTGAAAATAGGGTATGCAACAACAAGGTATAATCTAAAGAGGGATATGTGGTGACATGTCATTTGACTTTGCTAATTTGAGCCTGGAGATCGTGATACAAGGAGGTTAAATCTTTATTTCCAATAGAGGAAGTTTGTCGTTGATGTGACACAAAACGAGGGGTGAAGTAGTTAGTGGGAACCAAAACTGGAACAATAGAAATGGGTGGAATCATAGAGGTGGGAAAGGCTGTAGAATGGTTAAGCTCAACCAAGTTAGTGGCCTCTTCACGAGCCACATGTAGAAGTAAATCTAGATCATATGGGTCTTCAACAAGGTGATCGTTGATGGATTTAATGTGGGCCTTGGTAAAGTCCTCATGAGTTTGGGCCATGGTAAAAGGGGAAAATACACCTTAGAAAGTGCGATAAAGAAACGATGGGTTCACCAAAATGATTAACAAAAATGAATTTTCCTAAAGTCCTAAATGGGGGTATTTAGGGTTCTAGTGTTAATCTAAATAGGACTAAAATGTTGTAATAAAGAGGCTAAAAAGTAATAAATAAATGCAAACTAATATCCTAAAGTGATATAAATTAATTGCATGATTTGATCTAATGGAAATAAAACCCTAGAATATAAGAGGTGAGTAAGGAAAAGACTCAACTAATAATAGGAGATTGTCGCAGGTTGTCACCGATCTAGAACTGGAACTTGGCAATGCAGAAAAACACTCAAGTTCCCTGCAGAGGGCAGAGTTTGACTCTCTGAAGTGACATAGGTGCATGGGAGTGTATTGGGGCATCCCAGGGTGCCTTGGTCTATATTCTGGGTTCTCAGAACAATATAAATGCTCAAAACCCCAATTTGGAATGGTCGCTAAGTGTCTTTAAAAATATATGTTTGTCACATTGGATTCGTAGGATGAACTAGATGACACCCCACGAAGAAGAAGAAGAAGGGATCGGACGACCTCACCGCCAAACCGGTGGACTTATCGCTAAGATTTTTACTACGTTACAGACCCTAATGTAGTTCTTCGGTGAGTGTGTATATGTCATTCTCTAGGTGCTCTCATGATAGTTTCACTTTTTGAAATAGAGAGCTACGATATCTATGGAATATGTAGATAATAGAGTAAAATGAATAGAATCCCTCCTCTAAGAATGTGTGTGATGTAGACTTTCCTAGCTTGAATGTATGGTGTTATGTGGATGTAAGTGGTGCAATGGATGTAAACCTATATGGAGTGATAGTAGTGATATGATGCAATGACATAGGACCCTTATTATGGTCTTATAATCGTTATATTTATAGGGATCTCAAGTTTAATTTCATAATTAATCCCGATAATGCCAACTAAGGAAAAGATAAAGATGACCAACGGCTAGAAGTGACCCAAAAAGGAGCGAAAGAAGATAAGCATCAATTGGGGTGCCTAGAGTGGGACCTCGGAGCACCCTAGTATAGGGTGGGACACCCGGAATTAGGGCTAGAATCTTGGGGAAGTTAGAAAATGGGGTGATAAGTATCGGGAAATACGTAGGAAAGACGAAGTAAAACATAAAACAAAGATGGAAAAAAGGTGGGATTAATTGGTACTTTGTACACTTGAGAACCTTCTAAATAGTAGTATAAGACCGGGCTAAATATTGTCTAATGTGCAATATTTGTGTCTTTAGTCATTGACACACAGTGTGATCCCACTTGTCCATATGGATGTTGGTGTCATTAATGCAACTTTTTTCAAATGACTGTGTATTGTAAAAAATAAAGGATTATGGATTTGGTTATGCCTATTGGTGGAAATGTTTTAGAGCTAGTCCCATTAAAACTTCCCTATGCAAAGGAGTGCTATCTCAAGGTTTCAAACTTGCAAAACTACAACAAAAATGATGGATCTAATTTTTTTAATGTTTTTTTGTTTCTTAAGAACAAGTATAAGTTAGATGACAAGGATGAACTACACGACATGATGGGAAAGCCCAAAAGCATGAAGGAATCGGACATATGGATGATTCCTATCTACTAGCGTGGTAAATCCTATTATAATAATCCTTATGGGATGGGGAGGATTTGGATATGAGGTGAAATGGCCAAAGGCTTGTCTCCTTTAGAAAATATCATCACGTACCCTTAGTAGCTTATCAAGAGCTCAAATTTGAAATTAGGTAGTACATTTCACAAATATGTTTAGAAAGGTTTCATTTACATTACCATCCATGCTGAACGAAACGTGTCTTCATAAGGTTTTCATTTTCAATCCTTTATAATATTGGTTTGAGATTTTATTATTACATAGATAGTATATTCTTTCAAGCTTGGTATTATATTATTTGATTCTTGTGTCACTATTAAAAACTGGTCAAACTTCATTAATATAATGTGATAGTTTTTAAAGTCATTCTAGCTATTAGGTTACCAATATTTAATTTTTCAAATTTTTTATTGTCATGTCAAAATAGTTTGCATATAAATCTAGTTCACCATCAAAATATTAATTAAGTTATAAGGCATTATTGTGAGTCAAGTGTCAAAAGTCTTCAAATAGTTTGTCTTGTCAATAATGTTATTTGATGGCCGTTATGGACAAGACTTGGCTTCCTATATATTTATATGTGTAAAATAAATCCTTAATTAATATAGTGTGAGAAGAATTATATTAGTGATTTTATTGTGTTAGTGTTTGCATATATCTATCCATATGCTCACATTTATTTTATTTTTCACGATATTGTTGGCCTCTACAAACACTACCAAAGTCATTTATACAGGTCTCCTAACATGTCGATGCATTAATATACAATTTCTATTACCAAAACAAGATTTATTTACCGATACATGGACACTAAAACCATGTATTTATGATTTTGAAAGTTGTGAATTATTTATTTTAAAATTTCTAAAAAGAATAATTACATTGATGTGAAAATTAAGAGCATTGTTGATATGAAGGAGAATAATAGACACCACTGATTTTTTCTTCTCTTCTTGACACAACATGCTTTATAGTTTAAACAAGTGCAATTCTATCTTATGTCCAAACTCTCTCATATACACTTTGATGCCTTCATCAAATTGAAATTCATGTAAAAAGACACTTGTCATCAGACATGGGTCATTTTGTGGATTTATGATCTATATGTTATATTTTTTGTGCGATACATGTTGTGATAAGATATCATAAAAACATATTTGTAATTTCCATAGATACTTCATATATGACATTAATTTATTGAACTTTTGTATACCTATAAGGTATTGGTGACTCTATGAGGTCTAAGTCTAATCAAATTGTGTAATGTAAAAATTTCAGTTCGATTGTCCTTTTTCATGGTATTACCATTAGTAATACTAAATTTTGAAATGTGGAGGAATGCATTCTAATTTCAAATAAAACCAATCTACACATTTTCATTTAGAAATATTTTTTCAAATCAACATCCAAAGAAAGAAATTATTGAAGCCTATTGAAGGAAAAGGTACTTTTCATTCCCAAGTATCTCAACGTTATAATGATTTATCTTTTTTGAATCATTATGGTGAGAAAATTTCTTTTCAAAAACATCTTAAAGATCATAATTTGTTTCTAATTTATCTCAAACATTCAATAGAGTTGTCGAGTCCTAGAGATCCTTCAAATTTTATTTTTGGAATCACTAGAAAGTACGTTTCTTGTAAAAGGATATTTGCATTTTCACCTCTCATCTATTTTAGAAACCAAGAGAGTTTTAGTGACACCTTTATCACATGTAGCAATATGTCCTTAACACTCCCCTTACATCTAGAAAAATACTTTGAAAAAGTGAGAGAATTGTCACTAAGAGACCCCTTTGACCAGAATCTTGCTCCTTTTTACCCCATATTTTTTCAACTAAAATCTTGTTCTTATTTTAAATCGCTCCATCTAAGTCATGGTATATAGAAAACATATAATGAATTAAAAATGGATGAAACTAATCCTAACTGAGACACATTTGTCAAAACTTGAAATCTATTAACCTAGATTTCAAAAAAATATAGAAATCTAGATTTCAAAGAAGCGAAGGGTTTTCTTGTGAAGTTACAAAATAAATTTGAACACTATTGGCTAGGTTTTAAGGAAAATGTAAGGTCTTGGGTTATTTTCCATGATGATTTTATGTAATTATATTGATGATTATGTTATTGTGTATGAATATGTGGTGATTAATATATTTATCCATATGTTGTAAGAAAATGTTGATGATTGGTTTGATGTCTATCCCAATGATAGTATTGATTCCTAGCCTTAGATGAAGATAGAATTTAAGCTTAAATTTAGTTATAGAATGAATCCAAAAAAATTTATTAGTACTGAATTTGAAAAAATAAAATGCATCATCATGAGTTTGTTTAGGATTTTAATGGAAGATTTAGTAATACTATGCTAAGATTTCTAAATAATGTTATAATTCCTAATGCTACACATTTGATAAAATAATGTGAGGCTTTTAATGCTAAATTCAGATTATATCTTAGAGATAAAGGCCTAGTCATGTTGAGACATGCCCATTTCATGCGATCAACATTATCGAAATCCTACCAAAAGAGATGATGTAAATTTTCTCCCACTAAATGAAAAATAAACACTAATTAGTTCACGTTTTTGTAAAATTTCTCCCACTATAAATGAAAAACAAACACTAAATAGTTCACAATTTGTTAATGAAAAGTTAACTATTAGGACAAGATATTTGAAATATTTTTCTTATTGAGTGGCTCTTAATGATAAGGGATTTTCTCAAATGTAGGATAAGAAGCACATAAATGACAAACCAAAACAATAAAGATAGAATTCCTCCACATGAAGGATCGTCAAATAAAAGAAAGTAGTAGTATCATAGAGATAGAGAGCCTAAGAATAAGAATAGTGAAATAGAGATTCCACACCCTCTTGATACCAGTATTGATGAGATGAATCAAATTTAATATTTTGAATGGTGTGAGGATTTTTTCCTTCCTCACCCTTCCTGTGGTATCTCTACAATTACTACATGTCTTTATAAGGATGTCGATAGCGATCTGGAGCTTAGAATTAGTTTAATTGATAGATTTTAGAGATGACCAAATTAATATGGTTCATATCTATGACACATGATTTGTAATGTTTTGGATTTAAAATTATTAGGAAGTATAAAGGTGGGTTACCATTTATAGAAGACATCCTTCCTTTGAATGATTCTACCAAGTCTTAAGTAAAAATTTAATATGGTTTGATATTACATGAAAGGTTAGACAAATCATGTTTTATGGGGATCCATTATGCAAGATTGTATTCATGGTCGAACCTTCACAATTACGGTTTGACAAAGTTCTAGCTAAGAATAGGCTCCGATACCACTTATAATTTATTCATAAATCTCGAACCTTCACTTGTACTCAATACTACTTATTGACAAAGTAATCTAGAAGAATAGGCTCCGATACCACTTGTAATAAATTACTTGTATAAATCTAACTATCAACAACAAAATAACACCAAAGAACACAATATTTTTGATAATTGATAGTAATATGCAATTATAGTAACTCACCACTTTGAGGGTGACCTCCAAACCATACAATAAGACTAAAATGCTCAATATGATATTAACTACTCCTCCCTACCACCTATATATACCAATCCTATGTTATGGACAAAACCAAGGCCGACCTACTAAATATATGAAAGTGTAAATGAATAACATATGATAATAATAGAGATTATGTAAGCCACAAGATGACACTACATATCCAATATAAACTATAGGACTAAGGGCATAACACAAACACATTTTAAGACTTCTTTTTGGAGTCTTTAATCTATTTTTCGACTTGAATCTCTTCTTCCATTTTTTCCTTCTTTCCTCTCTCTTTCTCATGTCCATGAAGTGACAAGGATTCATTTGAGTGATATTCATCTGCTGAATTTATTCTCATCTATTCATACAAAAATTCACAACCATATCCCTAAGCTTCATTTGGTCATGGTATTGGTAATTTCCATAACCAAATTTAATGAAAATTTTAGTAAAGAATAGAAAATGTATTACAGTTTTTTCATTACCCATGTTCACATCTATAGACAATAACGGCTTATGATAGAGTTGAAGTTATTTATGTGTTCTATAACCTAATCACCATCTTGCATCCTTTAAAAGATAAAACTTTGTTAGAAAAATATTGTTCATTAAAGACTTTGCAAGATACAATGTTAAGCTTGAGGTTCATGTTGTGTCGAGATCTAAACACTTATCCTTCTTTGTCAAAATATTCTTCATCTTGAGTTTTCATAACTCAATATTTTTATGATCAAACTTTTTAATGTCAATTCTTGTGTTTCTTGCCACATATAATTAGAGATTCTACAAAAGACCAAATCTGCAACTTACCATTGTTTAAAGAAAAAAATGTAAAAGCCCATTGAATCTCAACCTTGGATCTAATACTATGTTGGGATTTAGGAAACCATGCATGCAATAAACATAAATAGAGAAGAAAAACAAGTAAAGATATGAAAAAAAATGCAAATAATTTTAACACAATAGATATCATGGTAAAACCCTTTCCAGGTGATAAACCTAACCAAAACTTTTCTTATTGTATTAACTTGAAAACAACTTACAAATACAATATCCAAAATTTAAACTGACAATGTATATCTCCTCTCACAATGAGAACATGCATATTTATAACCAAATCACATCCTATAATTAACCTTTTATTGTACAAGAAGTTAAAGCGTAAAATAATAATTTAAAGCAAAGTCATGATTTTCTCCACAAGTCTCTAGTTACAAGCTAATGATAGCTCCACTAAATAGGCATTGTTTTTCCCAATGCTATAAATAGCCCACTGCCCAAGAATAATTCAACACATGGAAACATGTCAACATATAGTTGGTGCTCAAATTTGTCTCGCCCCATTTTCCATTATTTTCCCCGATCTGCGTATTGTGAAATTTTTGTCTTTAAATGTGGGTTTTCTCAAAGTTTTTATTTCCATTTGAGATGCTTAAAGTTGCTTGCAAAATCCATGGTCATGTCCCTCCTTAAAGAGGTCCTTGAGTCTTCCTATTTTTGCCCCAATTTCTTCAAAGTCCACAGACTCTGCCATTTTACCTATTTGAAAAATTGGAAAAAATCCGAAAGGTGGGCTCATTACGGTGTTTTGTGGAAAAATAGGATATTTTTGTCCCGGGGGGATCTGCGGGACGATTGGGGCGTAGGTACGTGTGTGACACACAAATTTGAAATGGACGCGAGTAGTGAAAATTGGCAAAATCAGACATTTTGTCCCAGGCGGTCTGCGGGGCGGTTGGGATGCGAGTGCAGCGGGGCGTGCAAAGCGGCGAAAAAGACGAAAAAGGAACCATACGTTGTGGACAAAGCAGAGGTCAGTGGTCCTCACGGCCCAGTCAATGGCGGACACGTAAGGACAAGGAAACTGAATTAGGTTATGCGAAGAATGTTTCTGGGCGGTCGGGACACGCGGACCCGATTTTGCGAAATAGCCACGAAAGAGAAAAAGTCAATGCTTGACCTCCCAAACATCAAACGGCCATAACTTTTGACTTCGAGTTCTGATTTTCATAAAATTGGACTTTCTGGAATGAGCACACGACATCCTCTGTATAAAAAATATATATTAAAATAAAATAAACCTATTCATCTTCAATCAATTAATGCTCATTCCCGTCAAATGACAGAAGATGCCTAAAAGACCCAAAATAGTTGCTCACACTCAGAAGGCCATAACTTTTGCATTTCTCAACGAAATCGCACAAAATTAGTACCGTTGGAATCTTGGCTCTGAGCCCGATGCACATAAATAAATAAAATCCAGATTTGATGAATGATAGATAAATATTTTGTAGAAAAATGTGACCGGGTTTAGAACAATGTTTTATTTAGTTGTTGGGAGTGCAATTAAGAGGCATGGTTATCATTCTTTCACTGCTGAAAGTCATGGAAAAGTATGGGGAGCCTTTTGCAAGAAAAAAACATCATTTCACTCCATTTAATACCTCTTACTAGTGGTTGAAGGACATATTTTGGGATTTCCATTTTCCCTCTCTCTCTCTCTTCTTATTTTTTCTATAAGTTGGAGTGTTAGAGGTCAAAAAGTAGGAGGAAGGAGAAGAGGAAAATTTGACAAATCCTATCTTTTGAGAAGGTCAGAGAATTCTATATATCTCTTTTGTATTAATTTTGATCAGGTCAAGGTGGTTGCAAGTGTACAACCATTGACAAGCTTTGAGATTGTTCTAAGAAACTTTCCCTTACTGATAAATTTAATCAAACTCAAGTTATTCTGTGTGGATCTTATGCAAAATATGTTTGTTTTACTTCTGAATGTATGCAAATAGTTTTTCTTGTTCCTGTTGCAATATTGTATCAAAATCTATTCCAATAACATAGGTCTCAATCCTTGTGATAGTTTAGTGGCATCTGCAATTTCATTTCTCGGAAGAGCATTCATCAGGAGTGAAATAAATGATTTAAAATCACTTTTCTTTCATCTGTTTGATAGAGATTATTTATAAGCCTCTGGGTGTACCTCAGGCGTCGTTTAGCTCAGATCTTGATGCTTTGTTGGGTCTTTCCAACTCGAGCCTTCATGTTAGAGTCTCATACATTGTATGAAAAAGTGTTAATCTAGGCCTCCATTAAATCACATATTCTTGTTGAAGGAACACCCTAACTACTCTGAAAACATTTTTCTTGAGCCTTCCATTTTTGTAAAATCTCTATAAGATTTGGTATAATCAACTTTATCTTGCTTCACCTTCCAACAAAATTCATTCAAAACAATAATTCATACCCATACTACCCTGTTTGTCATGTGTGTATACAAATGCATAACTTTACTACCAAAACATGCGAAACAATCAGATTCCAAATGTCTTTAGTAGCCTAAACCTTGCCTAGAGAATATCTCCACTATCTAGAGTGACAACTCGTGAGAGTTAGATTTTGTTGCATTGATCATATTTTCTTCAAGGTCTCCTTAACAACTTCATTAGGAAGGATATCACCATCTCCTCCATAAACAACAGGCTACAAAAGGGTTCTCTTACCTTGGTTGAAAGGCACAACCTAAAATAGTGAGGATAGATCAAATCCTCTTGAGGGTGCTATCCATTTCTCCACATCTGAGTGACTAAGGGCTAGTTAGATCCCATCCCCAGCTACAAAATGAATCATCATGATCTATCTATCTCTAAGCTTCCTGATAAACCTGTGATGCCACTCAGACTTTGAGGGAGAATCAAATTGGGTATCAACACATCCAACAAATAGTAACCTTAAAATTATTAATAATTACAACCCTAATATCACTTGTGGATACTATTGTAGAACTACATAGATATTTTAAATTATTTAATTTAATATATTTTAAGCCTCTTTTCTGTAATTGGTCATAATGAATAGGTATCTCATCTAAGATTTCACCAGATATTTAGGATTTAAAATGTTGTGTAATTGAAATAAGCAGATTAAATCCAATGGTGAATTAGTATCCACATCATCTTTTCTTCCAACTTGTTTTCTATAAAATAAAGAGAACTTTTGATTTGAAAATTAAATAGAGTGGTTTTCTAATCTGTGAAAAAACATTATAAGATAATTTGGTATACTAATACTCTAAGAAAATATTTTTGAAGTTCCTCCTCGGCAAGTAGAATGCACTTGGGTAGTAATTATAGGTGACTAGACATATTAACAGAGGGTTAAGTGGATCTCGTAAGTGAGTAACAAAAATTTTGCTTATTATATTAACTTGAAAACAACTTCTTGTAATTTTTCTTATTGTTTTGGGGACATCCCATGAACCCTATGACAATGCACAAAAATATTTGAAGGTGAGATTCAAACATACAAGTATGCAACATAAAGAGATAAAATTGTGGCATAATAGGGCAAGAAAGGAGTGCACAACAGAATGAGTAATTATAAAAAACAACAAAATATGTCATAAGGTTTCCAACAAGGTATGTTGACTAGGACAAAATAGTCAAGATCTAATGAAAATATTGTCGTGGCATAGGTAAATCCATTCAGGGTGTTTGAATTCAAATTTGAATCTAAGTGGCGGGAATAGTAGAAGAAGATAGCCCACTTAAAGGAAAATTCGATCTAGGAGAGAGAAGTGAGAAAATAATAGAATGTTCAACTATAAAAGAAGAATGATTTCACCATTTCGGGATTAGCATGACAATGTCTGGAGAGGTTGTGGAATGCGCATGTGAGTGCGCAAGAACCAAATCAGATTATATAAGTCTCTTAGGCCATAGATCTAAGTCAATAAAGTATCTCAACTAGGTTAGATTTGTAGGAGAGACACCAAGAATCCTATAATACTCCATCAGTGAGTTACAAGCTTTGAGAGAGTAGTTATATGTAAATTTCGTTAAGGTCATTGAACAAATAGATGAAACATTAACAATTTTCATCTCATTGCATGACTCTATAGGAGTGTTGTGGAGTACCCAATCATTGTCAAACAAGGTATGCATCACCACATTCATCTATACTTCAACCTTCATATTCAAAACATGCATTATTTTAGGGATTTTTCCTTTATCATCTTGGAGTCCTTCTTGAATTTCCTTATTTTACCATAGACCAAAAAAAAATTTAGACTTCTTTCGGAGTAGTTGATCTATTTTTGACTTGGGTCTCTTTTACCTATTTATTTTCTTCTTTCTGTCTCTTTCTCATGTCCATGAAGTGACAAAGCTTCATTTGAGTGATAGTCATTCCATACTTTATCCTCATCTATAAAGACAAAAATTAACAACCATATCCTTAAGCTTCACTTTTGTCATGGTATTGTTAATTGCCATCACCAAATTTTCCCAGGAGTTTAGTAAAAAGAATAAAGAAGTGTATTAAAGTTTTTCAACACCCATATTCACATTTATGGACAAAAAGTAGCCTAGGAAAGAGTTGAAGTTATGTGTGTGCTCTACAACCTAATCACCATAATTCATCCTTTAAAAGATATAGCTTCCTTAGAAAAAACTTGTTCTCTAAATACTTCATTGGATACGAGTTTTCTCATCTTATTCCACAACTCCTTTACAATTTTTTTCATTGGAAACATTTAGCAACACAGAGTCCAAAATAAATAACTTGGTAGTGCTCTTAGCCTTCCTATCAATCTTTTCAAACTCTTCCTATGTTAATCTTACATGTGCATGTTATGTCACATCTATCCACTAATCCTTATTTTTAAAAAGATTCCCCACCTTGAATTGTCATAACTCAATGTTTTTACCATCAAACTTGTCAATGTCGATACTTGTGTACCCTACCACATTAGAGATTCTAAAAAATAACAAATTTGTAACTCACCATTGTTTAAAGAAAAAAAATCTAAAACCCCACTGAATCTCAATCTTAGCTCTAATGCTACTTGTTGGAATTTAGGTAACCATTCATGCAATAAACATAAATAGAGAAGAAAAACTAAGTAAAGATATGAGATAAATAAAAGCATGCACAAAATGTTAACACGATAGATATCATGGGAAAACCCTTTTGGGTGATAGACTTAACCAAAATTTTGCTTATTGTATTAACTTGAAAACAACTTACAAATACAATATCCAACTTTTCTATCCCACTTCTCACAATGAGAGCATGGATTTTTTAACCAAAGCACATCCTATAATTAACCTTTTCTTGTACAACAAAATAAGGCCTAAAATAAGACTTTAAAGAAAATTCATGATTTTCTCCACAAGTCTCTAGTTACAGGCTAAAGATAGCTCCACTAAATACACATTGTTTTTTCCCAACGCTAAAAATAGTCCATTTGACCAAACACAAATCAACACATGGAAGCAGATCAACATCCAACAATAATCAAACAAATAATAACCTTAAATAATTATTAATTACAACCCCAATATCACTCCAAGATACTATTGTAGAGCTACATAAATATTTTAAATTATTTTATTTCATATATTCTAAGCCTCTTTTCTATAACTGGTTGTAATGAATAGGCATCTCATTAAGATTTCACCTGATATTTAGGATTTGAAATGAGTGTAATTGAAACAAATTTAAGCCAATGGTGAGTTATTATCAACATCATCTTTTCTTCTAACTTGTTTTCTAGAAAACAGAGAGAACTTTTGATTTGAAAAATAAAAACGTTAGTTTTATTAGTTGTGAAAAAACCTTCAAAGATAATTTGATATACTGAGAGACTCTAAGAAAATATATTTGAAGTTCCTCCTTGGCAAGTAGAAAGCACTTTGGTAGTATTTATAGATGACTGAACGTATGGAAAGAGGGTCACTGGATCATGTAAGTGAGTAGGGGAGAGGCAATGATTGTGGTGCACCCTAATTTTGTAGGGTAATTGAGCCACATCACTACCAAGTGTACGAGTAGAAACTTCTCCAAAAAATTCTTCCCCATTTTTCTGACTTAAAAAATTCAATTGGAATGTTACGCCAGTTAATTATGCCACATGTCCAAGCAGTTTTATTGGAGTTGTCAAAATGGTGGTAATTCTAGTTGGGAAGAGTTGATGACTATTTCCAACACCAAATGTAGTGCATGTTATGGTTAGTAATTAAAGTAGTTGTGTTAGTAACTAAACCTCTCCACTGCCAAAATATTAGACCCGTATACTATAAAGATTGAATTGCATGTTTTAATAGTTGATACAGAATGCATTTAATGCCATAACTATAGGGACTACCATAACTATTAGCAAAGACCAATTTTGAGCACATTTTTTAGAGGTGGTGGCTCTCTATTTTCTCACTCATGTGCTACATTTTCTTTGGTGATGGCCCGGTCTCTTCCCAAAAGGTGATGGCTCAATCTTTGTGCTACATTTTCTCGATTTGTGATACACATAAGGTGAGAAGCTTCTCATGTAGGAAATGATCCTTCATTATTTTTAAACACTGCACTATTATGGGAATTTTGTTGTTCGCCATTCAATGTTTTCCTCTGCTGAGGAAATTTATTTGTTCCTTTTCCATGTTTACAAATCTATGTGTTATTATATTCTAGAATCTATGAGTTGTTAATTTATTTGGTGTGAAATTGTTGGTTTTAATCATTTTAAAGTATTTATGTGAAAATTCATTGTTTTATTCTCTCACAATCCTACGAGGTTACTCCTATATGGTATGGTATTCGAGTACCTAGATATCTTGTGTTTATCTTCTTGTTTGGGATTTTTCCATGGGATGACTTGAACCTATTATTTTTATATTACTTCTGACCTACATGATTTTTGAGATGTTTTTTTAGAGTGACTTTTACCTAGCCCTAGATCAATCTATCTCTTGGAAAAAGGAAATAAACTCTTTCTTCTACCTCAGCATGTAGGTTGAAAACTTGGCAAATTTTGACCTATATTTTTGTGTTATGGGTAGCATTGTTCTCTTCTAGGATGGCCTAGTCCTAGTTTTGGGTCCTTCTATTCCTAGTTTGGATCATTGGAAACGTATTAGGCATATCCATTTTGAGCACAACTAATTCATTGTTTCCTTCTCTATTAAAAATGATAACAGTAATGGAGGTCGCCATTATTTTTTAAAACTCATTTTTTATTGGTTGGGGTATAAAGAATGTTGGTATCCAATGTGTTATGGGCTTGAGTTTTGAATTTTTGTGATCGGCTTTTGGTCAAAATTTCTAAGAATCCATTTGAATTACTCAAGATCTCAAGCAATAGAAGCTTAATTTGGCTTAATGCTCTCCACCTCCGAGTCCTCTTCTATTGTGTGCTTTAAATAGTTACGAGAATAATGTAGTTGTACATTAACCTACATAATTGAAGCTTCATAGTGTTACCTTTTTCTCATGTATTTAGTTGAATGTATGCAGTTGAAGGAACTTGCAATACTTAAAATAATTTGAAAAATAGAAAACATGGTGTAAATCGTAGAGCATCATCATACTGTTATATTAGCATACATTTAATTGTATACATAAAAAGTTGGAAAGTATTCTGATTACATACGCAAAATTTATATCGTAAACATAACTTTAAAAACTACATAGGAAGACTTACATCTAGAAAAATGGTATACCCAGCAAAATTACTAATGTCATCATATGGGGTGATAAACATTTATTATGAGCACATACTCAATATCTTAGGTAGTATAAGTAATATTTCCCTCTTTAAATATTGTTGTTGGATATTACTTTCGGTATAGATATAGAGTTCAATTGCCCAACTGAAAAGGGGATTTAAACCCCCTTTTGATAGAGCATTTAGTTTCCCACTGATAAAGGATCCGGTCCTCTTCTAAAAAGGATTTGGTTGTTCGAGTTGATAAGGGATTTTACCTGTTGCTTTGATAAAGGATTTGGTTGCCTTGGTGAAGCTTGCATCCATGGTAGCATTGGAAATGAGCTACTAGGACTACTCAAACTTGTACAAAGTAAATGAGGTGATACATACCAAGATGGAACTGTACAAGATTTATTCAGAAGTGGTGGAGGTGTTCCAATTTAAGTATAACATGGAATTTCAATATTTAACATATTTTGAAAAGTCCTTCAATTTTCATGATCTATTGGAGAACTTACACATATCCTCTTTTTGTATTCCCTTAATTGATTTGCAAGTTCGCTCTCCCTCTTCTAAATTGATTTTTCCTTTTTTGCTTTTGTGCCTTCTCAATCTCTTTTGTTGCTCCTTAACCTGATTCTCCCTTTCTGTTTCAAGCTTCTCCTACAATGTTTTTATTCTGCTGCAAGTCTAAAAACTTTTTTTTCTTGTACCAATTATTTTTTCCTTAACTTTAATTTTTCTTTTTCCTCATTCTTTCTTTCTATATCAACCAATAGCTCCATGTATTTAGGTGCAATCAAAATCTATGAACTCCTACTTATCCTAATAAAACCATGTAAATATTTAACTCTCTTTTTGTTTATGATCTCCTTGGAAGCCATAATTATTGAGAAATTAACTTACCATGTCCATCGTGGATTTGAGTATCTTCAGGGACTTGAGGTCCATGTTGCCTAACTTATGAGTTTATTTCATTTTCCTGAGCATCCTCCTCAAATTTGACTCCATTTTGTTCATCCTCATATCCAACATCTGCATAGTAATGAATTATCTCTCGCTGTTCTAGTCCTTCAAGAAAGGAAGGAAGATTCAAGCTTTGATCTTCTATGCTGGAAGATAGCTTGTAACCCATGTTTTTCATGGCATCCTCTAACCATTATGGCGGGTTAACTTGACTTGGCAAGGATGTATCATTGTTACTTAGAAAATATGTAGACCCTTCATTATTTTTAATGATGTTACTCGGGTTTCTAAGAGCGCCATTTAGCTCCACTCTATGTGTTGCGATTGTTTCCATATCATCTCTTGAGTCAATATTTTGCATGAATTGAGTTTCAAGTACTACCTCTTTACTATTATTTAATTATGGATTCATTCCTTAAGAGAGGCTCAATTTTTGTGACAACATCAACATCTTCCTCACCTTCCATGTCAAATGCTTAGTTGTATGCCATGTCATTTACGAGAGAATCATACTTCAATGGCCAAATACCAATTCTTTTAAAACCTGTGATAAGGATTTACTTACAAGCTCAACAAATTCATTCCTTTCCAAATTTGCACATATGTTCTATGCCATCCATTTTGTCCTTTTAACTCTAAAATATGTATTTAAATGGTTGAACACACTCATGTCAAGAGGTTGTAACTTGAGACTAGTATGTGGTGGTAGTGTTATCAATTCAATGCCCAATATTTTTGCCTCCCACACATAGTTTGTAATGCTACATGGTTTCGTGGCCATCAAATATTAATAGGTGTCTGCATTATTTACGAAACACCTCCTGTACTGAGAACATGCAAAATTACATAGCCAATTTTAAAAAAATTCCTTTTTCATCCATACATTTGGATGTGTAACCATGTATGCTCCGGTTCACAATTTTTAATATAATTCTTTACCATTCTCTTTCCATTGAACAAATGAAATCCACAGGTATTGACAAACATGTTGTATTGACACAACAAAATATAGTGATCCACTCCTTGCTCTTTGGTACTACCTTTGGGACATTTTGACATCAACTCTTAGCAATAACGCACACCATAAACAAGTCTCATCCCAATTCCAGATTTTATGAGCACCGTATGCATAGGTTCCATAACATTTGACCAAATTATCAAAAACATTGGTTACTATTGATAGGGAGGAATTTTAAAGCTCTATCCCTATCAAGTCCCTCGGTAGTTTAGATTGCAAGGTCTCGTATGATGTATTTTGAATCCGACCCACCATGATTTATGAAGCAAAGCCATCTCTGAAGGGTTTTTGTCTTGTTTCACAATTTTGAGAAACATTTTCCTTTAACTACATTAACTTCAAGCCATGGCCCATAGAACCAATTTTTTGCACCATTCAACAAATTCCTTTTCTTCTTCTTCAGTTAGACATATTGGAGGACCCCTCCTCTTTGTGTGGGTGAGACCATTTAGCCAATAGTGTAATGGTGTGGGAGGAGGGTAAGTGCCAAAAAGTGGGAAAAATCAAAAATAGGTAAAATGTGTACGCATTTTAAAATAACATGAAAAATGTTTCATTTGCTTGGTTTGGTATTTCCTTAACCTAAAACGTGTACATGTTTTAGTTTATTCGAAATATGTATGCGTTTTGCATAGTATGGACTATATATGTGTTCGTGGGAGGCTTATAGTTATGAAAATGTATTTATTTTATTATTTATTATACTTTAAATTTATTTTAGTAAATATAATAAGTTAGGGCCACTCTGTGCACTGATTAAAGTGGTCCCGGAGCTTTTACTGATTATAATATCGAAGATAGTTTTCAAAATCTAATCTGTCAAGACTTACTACTCATTTTCGTGGATTTTAGCGAAGGACCTAAAACGTCAGGGCATATATATTGTAGTCGGTATTTGTTTTGGGAAAGAATATAGTCATTTTGTAGGTTTTTGACCTTATGGATTGGATTTTGGCTCTACCACTACTTGAATTGGTACCATTTTTGAATTTGGTCCATAATTCACTTTAGTGACCATGAATCAACTCTATGATGCTTGTCTACTTCTTACTAAAATGAGATCCTCACTTTGTAGATAGAGGATTGCTCCCTGAATGGGATTCTTTTCCTATGGACAAAATGAGGTGATTGTAATGTACCTCCTCCTTAAGGTGGGATCAAAATACTAGGTGTTGAATGGGTTTCTACAAATATTACCAAGTGAATTGCATCAAGTGAACTCAAATGATTACTCATTTTTAGAAACAGGTTGCTCCATATAAAGATCATCTCCTCACCTTTCCTAGCTCTAAAATCATCCTTTCATGGAATCAAAGTCATGATTCTAATACATTTTTTTGTTCATATGTCTCTCATGGAGAAATACGATGGCTTAATACTTCACACATGATGGTACTTGATACCTTAGTGGCATGACTAGCTCATTATAACTTGTTCTTTGGAGAGATTTGGGTACAATGACAGAGTGAGGATATGATGATCATTAAGACATTGTTTGAGATCCACATTTCACCTTTGAACATGATGAATCCTTAATAATTCAATTTTTTGACCAAGATGCAACCTAGGTCTAAGCATGTTTATGGTACATGGACACCTTTTTTCTCAAGTTGCTCCTCATGGAAATGGGTTTCCTCCTCCAGATAGGGGATGAATCCTTAAATGAAATTTGAGTATGAGTTACATGTTATTGACCTCCATACTTCACTGAAACACTACAAATCACATTTTATGATCAATGAAACTATTCTAAAAATTTAATTATGCATGCAACTCAAAATTTAGGTCATATTTCATTTTGAAATAGGACGGGAAGCTGCAGAGTTTTGTAGTACCTAAAGAAACATTTAAGCCTTGAATTTATGTTGATTATTCCACCTTGTAGAGTATTATAATACTATTGAAATTCCTATTTTTTTTCATCCTAACTCTTTCCAGAACTCTTGGAATAATTCAAAGAAGTCATCAATCATCATTTTAGTTTTCATTCCTTGCACCTAAAAACCTGTGCTTAAACAGATTGCTCCTAAATGAGATTTTATTTCCTAAATTTTCCTAAATTTACTTAGAAATATTCAGTTCTCTTTAAAATCACCCTTCGATGCTTTATATTTTCTCTCGAACTTCCTAAGGGTGTTCAATTCACTCCTGAATGGGGAAAATGGCCTTTTTAGGCCTTCGAGAAAAGTAGTCTCTCATCAAAACTCCCCTATTCGTAATGTACCTTCAAATTTTATTGCATTCATACCTCATCAATAAACATGTTCATACTTACCATCTCATATTGTGTTTACCGCCACATTGCACATTTATAATCACATGAATCTTCCAAAACCCATAAAAAAATAATTGAAAAAAAATACATATCAAAATTAAACATGTGTTTTTCTCCATGTATCACCACCTGCATTTTTTCTTGAACATTCTCATATGCTCTCTATTTTCCTTTATATCATGCATTGACACTTCTATGTTGTTTATGTATATAATGCAAGCCATCTTGTGAAGAGACCAAATAAACCAAAGTGACGTAAAATCTTGTCGTTTGACATCAAATTGACCACCTTGTTTTGGAGTTAGAAATTCAATGGTTAGTGACAATAATTACAATCATAAGGAGGAAATACCTTGTCTTATCAAAGTCACTATATCACTACCATGTAATCAATGAGATTTATTTTTACATGAAAAGTAATTGAGTAATCCCATAAAATTGAGTTGAATTAGATTGACAAAAACCGATTTACATAGTAAAGTGCACAGAGAGAAGAAACTATAGGTTTGTAGAAGAAGATGAAAAGTAGAGTAGTCGAACAACATGAAACAAGAAGACGACAAAGGAAGAATGTGTGTGAAGGGAGAAGTTATGGCATTAAATTTGTAAGGAGATTTATAGATAAAGCAATCTTTGTTCTTGTAATTTTCATGTCAGAAATTATGTGGCAAGAGCTAACATGAAGAACCTGTCAAAGGAAAATGTTTGCTAGATATGAAGGTTATGTAGTCATCATAGTATTGAAATGATTATGAATGTAAGGCCATGTCATTCAACATCTTAAATGTCAATAGTCGTGAATGAGGAAATCCAGAAAATCTGTGGGTTTCCAATGAGGAATCCAAGAAGCAAGAAAATATTCACTTCAATATCTCACAGAAAGAAATGTTGGAAGTGCAAGGGTCTAATCAAACTAATTACATCCATCATCAAGATTTTTATGGCGGAGAAAATTTTACAGGTCATCTTGAATGGTTGCAAGATGTTTCAGAACACTTCCCATTTCTAGATGAAAATTGCATGAGGATGACAACACTCTCCTTGCTTAATACAATCATAATACTTTTTCTTTTTACAAGGGGTTCGATCGCCTGGAAAAAGCTATTGATTTTGTTGCCAAGATTAGGATCTGACAAGTTATGTTCAAAACTATGATTCTCAACATTTGAAAGCCATTAATGTACTTAATGTTATTAACATTTACGGTGTTATAATATGTATGGATTCTTACAATGATTTCAACAGCCTCAAAAAACTACACAAGCAATTTTTTCATTCTTTAAACAAGTTTTCTGATTCATCTAAATGTGCAATGGACAAAAATTGGCTCGGAAGCCATTGAAAAGATACTGAAAGATGCAGAGGTGCAACTGAATGTGTAGAAGATCTTAATAGTAGCCAAAAAATTCGAGGGCCACGAAGAAAACTTAGGTGTGGAAGATTTTGATCCACATGATTCAAAGGATTTGGGTGCAATAACAATCTATTCAATGCCACATACTTAGTGACATGAAATTATTTGGCAATCGCCCTTCGGCGTGTGTTTTCGTGCCCATCCCTTTTGTAGCCCTTGTAAGACTGGCACCAAAAAACAAGCTAACCTGTAAATTTAGCAGTAATTGGATAGTTGTAGTGAGTCAAAAGTTCTTCCCTCACATAATTAAATAAAAATGACATTACAAGAATTATCATGAATAGAACTCTCGCTAATAACCATCCCAAAATCAATGCCATTATGGGTTAAATTAGCCTTGCAAATGGAGATAAATCTATGGCCCAGGGGTTAAATTGGACGACCGTTTAGACTTTTGTTCATGTTTTTAATCTGTAAAATATGTGCAAATATTTGAAATAACTATCACAAGTGACTTGAATATTTTATTTATGACTGTCATTTTTCCTATACATTTATATATAAACTATACTAATATATATTCAAAATAATTAAGTATATAATTTTAAATGTATTTTATTAAGAATGCAAAAAATAGCATTATTTGAGATGTGAAATAATTATATGAGTAATATATATAAGAACGGTGTTAAACACATTAAAAATACACACACAATGTTTAAACACATAACAATAATATAACCATCTATATAATATATATATTTCCTATATAGAAATTTGACTAAAAGAAATACGAGTATGTTATTAAATGTATACACCGAGTGAGAACATATACTAGAATATGATTATGGCATATGATAGAAAACATTTTATATAATGTGTTTAAATATATTTATACATTAATATGAGTGCGAGAGTACATACATGTTACATCGATTGATCCCAGGACATATGACCTAACTATTTTAACACATAAACCTTCGAACAAGTTAGAATCCAAATGATGCACTTATCATGTCGAAATTCACATTCACTTACCTAACAACATGTAAGTCCTCGTCTGATTGAATTCTCCCCACGTATTTAACAACAAAATAAAAATTGAGTGAGAAAATAGACCCATGTCAAAAAACCCACCAATCGGATTACTTAAGTGCTTTTATCCTATACACTAATTCTTTTAAATACTTTGTCAACATTTATTACTTGAATCTGAAATAAGTACCATTAGAATGCATTTTTGTTTGGGTAAAGGACATGTGTAAGATAAATCTGCATCCCGCATCTAAATATTTGAGTCAAAATATTGAATACATTTGAAATAAAGACTTTTTATATGGTCGTTCTTTTGAAATTATATATCATTTTTAAGTCAAAATATTGCATATATTTGGAAATATCATATTGCTAATTCTATGATGATTGTGACAACATGTATAAATAAATTTGATGGTGAATGGTTGTCAAGACTATAAAATACATACTCCAAAGAAAGTAGTTAATAGTACATCTGATTGACTTGACCGAAATACTATTTATGCGGTCCCACATCGAAAGCTCTGGGAAATAAAGTTTTTGAGTATTTGAGAACATGTTTGGGAGTTTGTGGTCCTGAATATGTCAGATTTGGAAGTGGACACTCAGCTCCAAAAAATAAAAGCTTAAAGGTCAAAATTAAGTGGGAGTGTTAGAAATAGAGTAATTTTGGCCCTAGAAAAGCAAAACACAGTTTGCTTTTTACATGCTTGTAATATTAGATTATTTAGTTTTAGACTCCTAGTTTTAGGAAAAGCTATTAAAGCAAATAAATCAAAAGTTTTATATTCCACAAAAGCATGTGTTTTTAGTTCTATTTTTAGGAGAGTTGAGTGTTTTATTGTTAGATGAAACCATCTATTTATTAGAGACAATTGTAAGTGTTTTAATATCAAACACATTAAGAGAGATTGTATTGAGCCTGAAGCTGATGGTGTAAATCTTATCCCAGTATAGGTCTATGATAGAAAGGATGCAGGTAGCTCCTCCACGGATTTGCTCCTATGTCTTCTATATCTACTGAGACTGATCTTTGAAATTTCTATCACAAGTCTGAGGTCTCTTCAGCGCGCATCGCTTCCTTACTTTTCTTAGAATTCAGAATACACCACAAATGTGGATGAATATGTCAGGAAACAGATGGGTTTTATACAATAGAACAGATCTGACACGTCTGGTCATTGTGCACACAAGCCGCTTACTGTCAAAACGCAGTCATCAAATATCAAAACTTAAAGGAATGCTCCACGCAGATTTCTGTCAGTAAAAACAAAAACTCCAGATGATCAGCCACACTAGGACTGAGACACGGCCTGGACTCCCACCGGGGGCAGAAGTGGGGAATCTTGGGCAATGGGCAACTACTTCGCACCCAGGCCACTGGTCGCTTGATGGGTTTTTGTTGCAGGTAAGATGCTCCTACACGTCCCAAAGTCTGCACAGGCTGAGAAGAAGAGATGCCACGTTCAAAACACCTCATAATTTCATGCTTGGAAAGGACAAAATTTACTCTGATACCAATGCTATTCGAGAGAAGAAGACTTTGTATTTGTTGATTAAAACAACAATAGGGATTAGGAATATATACAAGGAAAAAAATTGTTCGAAAGAGGAATAGAAATAACCTCACCGAAAGAGGAAAAGGGATAAACAATGTATTATTATTATTCTAACAGGTTTTACCCTGAAAGAGGAAATTGGTTTTGGGGGACGGCCAAAAACTCGCTTACAAAGGAGCAAAGATAAATTATTAAGGATTCAAATAAGTAGCCTCTACCAGTAGCTAAAGAAGATACAAACACACTCACAACAAATTTTAAACCATCTTATCCCTAAGCTCAATCCCACAAGATCTCAACTACATTTTGACAAGGGATTTAACATTTTTCCTTTTCTTCTTATTCCCCATAGTGACCTAACCTACATCAACATTAGGATTAACATTTTCTTTAGAATGAATCGGGATGATAATTTCCAGATTCTTTGAATGCTCAATCGAATGTAGGTGAACATCATGAATAGCAGCACCATGAGTGTTGTGGCCTCCAAAACTATCGAAACAGAACATCAACCTCATCTTCCTTTTCTGAATCCATCACATGAAAAAAACTAACTATTAACAACTAATATACTCCTACAATTTCTCCTCTCGATATTCCTATGTGATTTGTATTAACAAATCACTATTATTAATAAAATTGAACAATATAATCATGTTAGGACTAATTCCTAACATTTCCCCCTTAGTTCTAACATGGGCGAGAAACTCGTTTGTCAGTTTCAGCCGATAATGCATTCGATTACATAATAGAAAAATACCTTTAGGACTTATTTGATGACTCATGAACCTAAATCTAAACATGAAGACCTATTACGATATGACCACTATACTTAAAAAACTATAAACACGCACTTAATTTTAAATACTCGACTACTCTTTCACTAAATACTTTTAAAATTTATATCTAAGAAATATATAAATGAACTCTAAAAAAATATCCTAAAGATTTTATCATTAATCTCCATTTTATAGATTGGTGGCATGAGACAAGGATCATGTTGACGCTTTCTATGAATGTATATTAAGTAGAAGTCGATTCAAATGTTTGTCATTGAAAAGGAAGAAAATTGCATGCAACTGTGGGCAATATTGTGTTTGCTAAGATGCAAAGGTTCTCGTCATATGATCACTGAGGGAGGGACCACCTGCTATTGGAATCCTCCATATCATTCTTATCATCTTTCTCTTGAAATTCCTCTTCCGTAAAGCCCGAGCTCTCGATGTTTTAGTCTCTGAATATGATTAGCGTATTTTCATTTATTGAATGTCGTTCTTCAAGGAATTATCCAATCCTTTTGGAATGGTATCAACTATGAGATTATGTGTATCTCCAAGTTGTTTCTTGGGTCTATACTCCTTCAATTATGGAATTTCAAGATGCACACAATTGTTATCAACTTATCTCGTTTGTAATTGGCTACCTCAAGCTTCTCATCATAATCATTGTTCAAACAAACCTTCATTTTTCGGCTTACTTCAGCTTCATCTGCCACTATAACATACTCATCAATAACCTCATACTTTTTTTTTAACAAGAGGAACTAAAATTTATGTAGGCATTCTAGCCCCCACTCACGCACACTAGTGTCCAATTCCTCTTCCATTGCATACTTATGATCATAATATCCTCCATCTTCACCTTCAGATTCAAATTTCATTTCCAATTAAGAGAGCACGGCCAAAGATGATGCCTAGGTGCATGATGGATCAGGTGACATTAAATACTATTTTTATTTTAGAAGATTCTAGAGATTTGTGAAATGTGGTGAGTATTATGAAATGATCAAGCCGTAAATAGAATTGGAGGAGGCCTTGTTTGCCAAGGTGGAGATGTTGACAAGATGGTAGGTCGATGCTATAATTGGGGATGTGGACAAGTATTTTTTATTTATTATTTTTATTATTTTGGGTATTCAAACAATGAACAACATGGAAGGCAGACAACATAAAGAATGAACATTATAGAAAGAGAGAGGAGGATGCAAATGGATGGTGAATGTCACTAAAATTACACGAGGTCCACTCTGCAATATTGTTGACAACATGCAAGTAAGGGATAGATGAATATCACAATGATTGTTGCACATAGTCTACGGTCTGACACAAATCAGTGAATTGTTTTGACAAAAGAACAAACGAATGAAAGGAAAACAAAGAGGTCGAGAAAACGAGCTTTGATACCACTTATGGGTTTTACCACATAATGCATGGAGGAGCCGAATCTCAATGTGCACAAAACACAATTCTTGGTCACTCACAAAAACATGATTTATTGACCATAAACACTACAATATATAAAAATGTTTTCAAATAATCATTTAATCTAAAATAGTTGGTTGTTCAAAAACCAACTATTAACAACTAATATATGCCTACAATTTCTCCTCTCAATATTACTACATGATTTGTATTAACAAACCACTATTATTAATAAACCTAAATAATATGATCATGTTAAGACTAATTCCTAACAAATCATTGATTTTATAAATGCTCATCTCACACGCATTCATGTCTTTCCCTTATTCATAATATACCTTAAAGCATTGTGTCACATTCATACCCCATCAATAAACATTATCATACTTACCATCTCATATTGTGTTTCCCATGGCATTGCACATTTATGGTCACATGAATCTGAACTAAAGCCCATAAAAATTATAAACAAAAAAAAAAATTCAAAAATACATATCAAAATTAAACAAGTTTTTTCCTCCATTTCTTACATGTATCACCACTCGCATTTTTCCTAAACATTCTCATACGCTATTTGTTTCCTATATTGTATATATTGCCACTTGTATCTCCTTTATGCATATATTCTAGGGGCATTTTGATCTTCGATATCCCGGTGTTTCATTTTATATATGTTAGTTATTTTTCTCTCGTCTTTCATATATCATAGTTTGTTTTATTGAGTTGGTGTTCTTTGATTCAATCTTGAGTCAAGTGCCTAGAATGCTATTGGATCCAGGAAAGGACCGAACTCCATATCCCATGTTTTGTGTTGATAGATAAGAACATCTATTAGTTATGTTAGACTTTAATCCCTTCTACCACACACCACCACATTCCTTGTGTCGGTTATGCTCTTTTGTCATGTTCTACCTTTTGTCATTTCTTTTGACCTAACTTTTATGTGTGCTCCATGTGGCGAAATTAAACTTTAGCCTAATTTCAAAATCATCCACATGACAACATGTAATTGAACAAAGAGAAATAGATTAATGAGTGAGTTGAAATCAATATCCTAGCGTTAGGCAGGATAATAAAGGTTCGTAAAAACAAAATTAGGTTTTTGGCTGAAAATTGGATGTAAAAGATCCTAAGGATGAAAATATCCATAAATTTGGTGAGAATGAAAATGTACTTACGCTTAGAAAGGAAACAAGTCACAAGTCACAAGTCAAACAGCTACCAACTGTGCGGGTAATTGAGTAACCACGTCTCACTGTTTTCACCCAACCAAAATTGAGCCGCTCTATTCAAACGTCATAAGCGGCAAACATGTGATTATATAAAGAAACAAACAATGTTGTTATATATTGGCATTGATCAAGACGCGCTCAATTAATATAATCTGTCGAAACATAATTATAGAGGCAATCTTTGCATCTGTTAATACTATCATATTTGTTTGTTAGATTACAGCTTTAAATATGGCGGCCCTTGCTTCGACGATGATAACAACGCATGCGCATGGAGGCATCAACTGTACTGGTGCAATCCAAAGGAATTATTTGGGAGCTGGAGTCCCACACCGCAGTATGCATGTCAAGTGCATGGCACAGGTTTAATGCTTTTCCGCTTTTCCTTGATAATTATTGTTTAGTGTAGTGTGAATTTTAGTTACCTAACGTGTATTTGCTTTGGCAGAAGGAAAACAAGAGAAGCCAAATTCCCAAGGAGCAGGCAAGTTATATCTTTATTTAAGATCAATGCCCAAATTAGTTAATTAATGATTTAGAATTTTGCATTCATGAATATATGATGACTGACATAATATATTGTGGAGTCCAGACGAGCACGAAGCTTGGTGACGTGTTCTCGTTCGCGGGCGCTGCACCGGAAACCATAAATGGAAGGCTGGCCATGGTGGGATTTGTGTCTGCAATTGGGGTGGAGGTGGCGAGTGGAAGAGACCTGTTTTCACAGCTCAGCAGTGGAACTGGGGTGTCCTGGTTTCTTCTAAGCACGCTCTTGTTTTCTGCTGCATCTTTGGTACCCATGTTGAAGGGTGTGACGGCACAGAGCAAATCGCAGGATATCATGTCGTCCTCCGCAGAGATTTGGAACGGCCGTTTTGCTATGCTTGGCCTGCTCGCACTCGCCTTCACTGAATATGTTAAAGGAGGACCTCTTGTATAATATATACATGATGATACAGGGAGAATCGCGTAAATTATATTTATTGGAAACCTCTTCTCTTCGCCCACAATAAAAAAGAGTAACAAATATTGCTGGTCTCTCCCATACTGAAAAGTTGTAACATATATTAATTCTGTACCCACTTCATTGCATATATAATACAAAATATTGCCTTCTAATCTAATCAATACATACTTCCGCTTTTACTCCAGAGTTCTCACACTTGCTTCCCCTTTTACTCTAGAATTATCACACTTTGAATGATTCTCGAAATAATATATGCTTTGCAAAATTAATGATGCTTTTCATGAAAACGAGTTATAATTGGCTGCAATAATATAAATAAATTGTATGTTTCTTTAATTATTATTTATGTTATGACACACAAAGCCGCACACATATTTCAACACGTTGAAACCTCATTTTCTAATATTGTTATTATTACACCAAATATGTTTCCCCCCTATACGACCATCGCCTGAAATTGTTTCATGATTCACAGAGTTCTCATAATATATAATTTAAGATTTATTACATGTATAGGTGTTCCCATTTTAGACTAAGGAGGGTTGCATCAAACATGGGGCACCTAATGCACATCGGCGATGTGGGGTGTCATTGACACACAATGTAATTGCACTTGTCCATATGGATGTGGGTGTCATTAATACCACTTTTTCAAACGATTGTGTATTGTTAAAAACAAAATATTATGATTGGGCGTTGGTGTCTCAAGCCATAAAATGTTAACAAATAAAATATCGACTGGGTTGTAGGGTGTGTAAAACCATATAGAAAACCACAAACACGGACAAGAGGCCAAAGATAGTCGCAATTACTAATTTTCTTGCTTAGCAATCATATGAATGCTAGTATGTGTTTAGGATCTAGAAATGTACCCAAGTGCATGATTTTGTGGCTACATTTCCCCCAATTTATATTGTTGAGCAAATAATTGATGACATAAATTAGTTAGAAGATACGTACCTTTTGTTCTGTAGAAGTGATGGTGAATAGTGTGTTGAAGAGTCAAGTGAAGCATGGAACGACTACAACATGAAGCATATAAACTAGGAAAGAAAAGTGAACCAAGGGGTGAAGCGTATGCACTTTGTTTGTATATGTTGTGTTTGTATTGTTGATGTACTGTCGCTTCTTATTACTTATTAAGGATGGACCTGCAAAAGAAGAAAAAAGAGTAATTAAAGTACTTTTGTATATGAAAATTTGCGTAAAATATGTAGAAGTATGTAAAAGTGTGTAAAAAGTAGTAAAAGGAAAGTGTATAGTTGATGTGAAATAGTGTAAAGGATAGAGAGATGTCGTGAAATGTTTGTGAAGAATGGGTTTTTAGGAAATCTCATTCCAAGTGTGAGTTTTTGTGCGACCTCACGTCAATGGAGAGTTTTTTTTGGGCGATCTCACGCCAAGTGTGAGTTTTTTGGGCGATCTCACGCCAAAGAGAAAGTGTTGGGGAGATAGGTTTATTGCTCTCTCCTTTTTTTAATCTACCCAATAAGCACCATTGCAGATGGTGTGTCCCAATTTTGTTCTGTTGTCCAGTTGTTCCGATTTATCTCCGAGTTGATCGATTGAAAGAGTTAGAATGCATTTTGTAATTGAAGGAGTGTGCTTGTAATTGTAGAACTGCTCTAAACACTTATGTGAACTGTGTTGATCTGATAAGCTGACTGTATGTGCCCCCAAGACATTAGTGCCCAAAAGAGGACACAGTGCCTGAGCACTACTTCTGTTTGATGCTCAATGCTAGTGTCTCAGTGTTTTGGTGAGGACCCAAGTGAGATTATGGGCCATTCTGTGAGGGTGTTCATGTGTTGTTAATGTATTGTGAAGATTTGTGCTATAGCTTTGAGGTGTTGTAGGGGTGATTTTTTCACCCAATGTATGTCCCCCTCGTTTGGGGTGTATACGATGACTATAGGAGTGTGCGGCCCAAAAGAGAGGACCTAAAGTTGTGTTGTCTGTATCCCTCTAGGGGCTAGGGAATGTGCATGGTAGAAACCAGGACACATGCAAACAAAGTGGCTAGTAACATGTGTTAGTAGAAAAAGTAACAAACATGCAATAAAAGACAATGTAATAAAGCAAGTGTGCAAACAAAGTGGATCGTGAAAAGAGGGTTTCAAACATGGGACATCACTCACAATGTTAGAAGATAATCGGGGTTGAAGTAGCCAAAATCATACAATCAAAGCATACAAGACATAAGGTGAAGCCCACAAATAATAACAGACAATAAACAGTGTTAGGAAAAGTGTATCGATAACCATGGTGGTGTATAGTCCCGCAAGGTGAATGTTGCACATGAAGCACCCATTATCATATTAGAAAGATAAATAGTATGTCATAAGCCTATATAAATCAATGAAAGGTAAACTAACTTGTAATGAAATGTAACATAGAATCTTTGTAGTATGTGATAGTAGAGAAAGTAGATGCCCCCAGGATCCTCGGTGGGATTGGTAAGAGGTACAATGTCAAACATCATTACAACGTGTTAAAATATGTAAGAGATCTGCATTCACTCCAAAATACCAAGTGAACATGTGTGTATATAGAAAGATAATGACATACTAAGTATCTAATTAGCATAGTAAGCAAAGTGCATCATGTAAGTAGTATAAGAAAGTAAGAGTAAGTGCAACCAAGATATGCAGATGCAATGTATGAGTGTGACGCAATGGAATGAAAAGTGTGAAGCTTGAAGGAGCAGCGTGCCCCCAGGTGGAAGTGTATGAAAAGAATTTCATTTATAAATGCCCCTTGAGAAGTCAAGAATAAACTATAGAACCAGAGTGTGTCATCATGAAATGGTTTTAAAATGTGTCATGGAAGGATATATCATGAAGCATAGAGCGTGAAATGTTTTTATTATTATTGGTAAATAGGTTTTTGGGACGGACTATATACCCTTTTACAAAAAGGATCAAAATCTAGATATTGCAATGAAATAGTCCAAAAAGTGATCAAGATCAAACGTGACAGGATAACACAACAACAGTTAAACAACTGCCCCTAGAAAATTACCAAAACAACTACATAACTGCCATACAACAACAAAAAAACCACAAATAAATTGTCAATCTAGAGCAAAACAACTACACATCCAAGCTAGGTGGGATAAACAATATTCTTGCCGTTGGATTTTTTATTTTTGTTCACCTTCTTCCACCCGTAAGAAACCTCCTTGATAGGTAAAATAATCTCAAGAGCTTTAATCGACATATATTTACTATTTTCTACTGGAAAAGGAGGGATATTATTGTTTACGGCTTTACACTCTGATAATGCAATTTTTTTATTCTCTATGCTCCCAATAATATGAATTTGCTTAGTAGGGGTTTCTGGGACTGATTTGACTCTAACGTCTCGAATAAACATTTGCAACCAAATCATCCTTGGTATCAAAACCAAATACTCGGAAGGGCATTTTTACAAAAATTATTTATCTTAGTATTACACTTTTCCATCCAAAGAATCCGAGGTTATGTGACCAAGAGCAAAACATCTTCGACACCTGAAGGGAAAACCTTTATAATCAAGTGGTTGCATCCATGTTCGGTTTTGTACTTTAAGCTCAATGTTTGCAGAAGGTTTTGGAAGTGTCAAGTTCAACAAGGATCCTGGAAAATGTTGTGTGGGTGTAATTTGTTGTTTGGGAATCAATGAAAAGAGTAACACCCAAAATATTACCTATGGAGGTCAACCAATCATGGCTTAATAATTGAATGGGTAGATGAGGTAGTCTGATCCAAATGGGTTTGTGGGAAAAGGATTATGTGAGTGGGTTAAAAGAGGGAAACCATGGTTTTAATATGAGGTAGCGTGATTTGCATACCCATAATTTCCACACTCTATCATCTTTATCAGAGTTTTGAAGAAAAAAACAATGAAAATCCCTTTAGCACACGGATACAGATCTAGCTTACCCATAAGAAGTGGAATCCAATGTTTAGATATCCATTCATGTGGATCTAGTAAGCTAGGATACAACCCACTCAAGTAGCAGATTATAACATGCTCTTGCTAAAATCATTTAGAATCTAGAACTTCCTCCCCGAATGTGATTCTTGGGGTAGTTTCTGTAGGGGTCATAGATTTGCAGCCCTGGATGACTTCTTTGAAGGATACATCAGAGTTCCCTTATGAAGAAGGAACCTTACAAAATAGGTTCGAGCCACCATCAATAGCCTCCCCAAAAATCTGGTGTAAAACTACATTCCAATAGAAGCATGGAAGAGACAAGGGAAGAGAGAATGGGGCCATCAAAAATGCCATTTTCGTTAGATCCAAACCCCACATCTCCTTCCAAAGTTGAAATCTCTGGATGTAACAAATATCTACCCAAATATCCTCTACCATTGGTGCCCCATCTCAAATCTGGATTCATAGGATCATTGGGGAAAGGATGCATGCTTTGCCATGGTGAAGTCGACTAGGGCTTGGAGGAGGGATGGTTCTGCGCACTTAGGAAAAGCAAGATCAATCCAAGATATTTCTTCTTCCAATTGTTCTGCATGATGGTTAAGGCCGATATCAGGAGAGCCACCCTTACTAGCAGATCCAACTCCAAAATATTTCATAGCCTAAAGGGATGACTCCTTACCAGATCCGCTACCTAGGAAGAGTCTACCATGGTCACCCTTGTTAGGGACATTTTTGCATTTACATTTTTATGGAGGATGAGGCCAGAGGAACCATCATGAAATAAGTAAAAATACATTAGAAACTCATTTTGTGAGAGTCTACCATGGCATGAAATGTGAATGGGGTGACATTCATTTCATAATTTAGATGTTCAACATGATCAAGTATGAACCGTGGAACTAGAGTATGCCATAGGGTAATGATGGTACAAAGTACGTCTCAATTTGTGTAAGAATGCTTGGAAATAGGAAGTATGAAGCACGAGCATAATAGTAAAAATGATAGATAATTGATGATATTAGGAGGGGGAGTAAGTAATATGCCCCCTAAGTGTGTGATGAAAGGTAATCTATCCGATGAAAGTTGTATGAGAGTGAAAATTTATCGTGAATGAGACTTATGCGATGAAAGAGGTGGTGAACACCTATGTGAAGTAGACATAGAAGGTGATGAGCACCTATGTGAAGGAGACCTAGGAGGTGATGAGAAACTATGTGAAGTATACCGAGGATGTGATGAGAACTTATGTGAAGGGGCTTCCCAAAGAGGGGGATTAGACCGACAAGGTCGAATAGTGTACTAATTAGGATGAGTAGGTCATGTAAAAATATGAGAGCTAGGTGTAGAATGTGCCTTAGATTTGAGAGGCCCAGGGGGCCTAGATGCTACAACTATTGGAATGATGTCCTCAAGAGGAGGTTGAGGCAATGATGTGCATGGTGGAATACCTTTGAGAGTGACAACAAGCTTATTGTGAATAAACTTGAGGCACAAATTATTCATGGAGGGGATGGCTTGGGTGACATGAAGATAAGGAAGACATAAGAGCATGTCACAACCTACAATGGAAGGTGCCACAATGAATTGCACAAGCATGGTGAGAGGCCCAAATGTAACTAGAAGCCTTTATGTAGCCATAAGATTTTGGAATTGGATATGAAATATTAGAGAGTGGACATTTAATAGCGAAGAGGAGTGCAATAGAACACACACTGATAGCATCGATGGATAGATCAATGTGTTATTGATGTATTAGATCCACTAGAAGCATTGATGTGTAATGAATTAGAAGAAAATGTATCATGATAATCATGATCCAAGAATGTAATGAGTGGTGGAGATGCATCAGTAGTAGAAACTAGAAAATCAAGAGGCCCCGATGAAAGAGGAAGCACAATGCGATATGTATGATTAGCGTAATAATAAACAAATTTCTTATCATGTTTAGCCAATGGGTTATTGATTTAACAAATATGAGATTTATAAAACCCTAATTACAGAGTCACGTACAATAAATAAATGATAAACAATTGCTGAAATATATATGACATAAGTAATAAGCTAGATAAAAATGAAATCCTAAGTATAAGAGACAGGGTAAAGGACTTATTTTATTTACGTCTGATGCCGAGAATATGCATACTAGAGACACTAAAAATAGGAAGGGAATACTATCGCAACTGAGTAGAGAAAATCCTAGAACTCCTAGATAAGTCGGGACTAGAGCTCCTAGAATAGGGCAAGGGCACCTAGGCACTAGAGACCTTTTTGGGTGCTTATGATTGTGCAAGATCTCAGAAACTGATTTTTTTATGCCACACAAGTGTTACTAACCTTCATTTTTGGTCACATGTATTTTAGTGGATGATCGCTGAATTCTCCTCTAGCTTTGTACATCAAAGATGACATACAAAACCCTCAAATTACATCAAATCCCAAAAATAAAAGATGCAATATGGGCATTCATAATTACCCTGATGGTCACCAGATAGAGTGAACTTCCAACCAAGCACTATACTACATCTCAGAATCCATGCAGTTCTTGTGCGTGTGTGATAGAATTATGCCCTAGGAAGCCCTTTTGCAAGTGCACGTAATAGAGGGCGATAGTTAGATGTACCAATGTAAATATATGTGTGGAAAAAAATGAACTTCCCCTTCCTATGAAGTATATACAGAAAATGCAGCCCCTTTTCCCTTGTATGATTTATAGATGAATGCCTTTCATGTTATTAGATGCCTTTGGATGCAACCTTAGGTGATGATAGTAGATGATTAGAGTTTGGTCTTTTATTTTGGTCACATATATTTGTATTTATATGATTCTCTTATTTGAATTTTTTAATTGGCATCTAAAAGGCCAACCCATAAGAAAACAAGATGCTCAAAAGATAAAAGAGGGAAAAAAGAGTGAGCAAGATTGAAAGAGGTCGGGGCGCCCGAGGGGACGAGGACACCCGACACGGCATCCTTGTTGGGCGTCAATGTCTAGAGTCATGAAAGATAAAGTAATAAAATATTGACTAGAATGTAGGGTGTAAAAGACCAGAAATAAAACTAGAAACAAATATAAGAGGGAAAAGATAGCTATTAATTACTAGTGTTCTCATTTAGGAATCATATGAAAGTAAGTATGTACTTATTGACAAAGAAATGTACCGAAGTGCATGATTTTATGTCTAAATTTACCCCCACTTTATGTTGTTGAGTGAATACGCAATAACATAAAGTAGATAAGAGATGCGTACCTACTAATCATGTAAAGTGTGATAGTGTTAATGTGCCGAGGAGACAAATTAAAGTGTGGAGTGATAAAAATGAAGCGTGGAAGCTAAGAAGGATGAATTGACCCTAGGGGTGAAGTGCATGAGTTGTGTCGTGTTGTACCTGTTGTTGTTGTAGCTTAGTGAAGGGTTTCTTCTTGTTGTGTATTAAGGACATACCTGTAAAAGAAGAGTAAAGAGTAGTCAAAGTCATGTGTTATGAAATATCTTCCAAAAGTATGTAAATGTGTGTAAAACGTAGTAAAATTAAAGTGTGCACCTAATCTGTGAAGAGTAAAGAGGATAGAAAATGTCCTGAACTACTATAGAAGAGCAAGTTTTTTGGGCGATCTCATGCTAGGAGTGAGTTTTTTGGGCGATCTCACGCTAAGAACGAGTTTTTTGGGCGATCTCATGCCAAATGCGAGTTTTTTAAGTGATATCATGCCATAAATATAGAGTATTTGCGATAGAGGTCTATTTTTACTCTCCTTTCATGACTACCCCCAAAATTTATACACCACCGTAGCTAGTGTGATCCATGTTCAGTTCCGTGTGTTTGATCCAAATAAAAAAAAAGGATATAGAATGCATTGTGATTGCTGGAGGTTTTTGCCTATATTATGAAAAATAATCTGTAATGTGTTGTCAACTGTGTTGATCTGAGAAAGTAACTGTAACTACCCATGGTCATAGACATCCAAGAAATGTCAAGAGCGCCCAAGTGCTAGTTCCTATATATGGGATGTAGTGCCCACTCCTCTTCGACACCTATTTTTGAAATAATCATGATTAATAGCTACTTAGAGACATGGACATTATTATGATATTTTGGATAGCCTATTGTTCAACATTATGCACATTATGATTATTAGTGTGTTTGTGACTCTTATTATGGATTGTATGGATTCCTAGTGAGCATTGATAGATATTACAATACATGATGATGATTTAGTGTTATTTTGTTATATGCTGACATCTTGGACTCTTGGTAGTGGTGATTATGTTTAAATGATTGGACTAACCTAGTGTGCACATTAATGTTATAGTTTATTAATAATATGATGATAATGAGTGATCATTAGTAGGTTGTTGAATGCATCTAAGTAGATTTAAATTTTTAGTAACTATGTGAATTGCACATGGTTATCGTAAAATATGAATTGTGATATATGGTTATGCTTAGGCGTAGGGTGATATTAAATGTTAATGGATATGGTAAAATTGTGATAATTAGTAATTATGAATAATTGATTTAGAATAGAATTGCTTAACCATGATCTTATGATGCAACTATTTCATATGATGATCTTATATGATAGATGATATACATGTTTTAATTTCTTGACGTATTGATATGGCCTTGAGGTAGAAGGTGGTATTATCTTGGTTGTTTGCAGGGAACAAAATCACAATAAATAAAGGAGGGACTAAGAATACCAACCATGAAGGAATGTCATGTGTTTACAACATGGTCAACTTGGCAACCGTTGTGTGTGTGTGTGTGTGTGTGTCGTCATGTTGCTTGTCATTTGTTAGGAGGGCTCCAAGGGGGAGCAACCTCATAAGTGACCATGGGTGTAAATGTTATTTTTCCTTTCTATTTATTTGTCTTAGTTGATGTTGTGATTTTATTAATTTCTAATGTTCTCTCATGTTCTTGTGTTTATTAATGTACCATTGATTAAGAAAGTAATTTTATGGTTTATGTTAATTGGATGATGTGGCATATAGGGGGAAATGATTGTTTGGGATATACCTTATTTTTCTTATCCTTTTTATTATATTTCATTTCAAACTTGGTTCATGTTCCCATCCCCATCTCCAAACTCGGATTTGGGATTTCAAACCATATTTGGAGACTTATGGGACAAGTTGTACTTGTCCCACATTCCTTAAACTATCCCTCCAACATAAACTATGGTATGAGGGGTCAAATTTACCCCTAGTCATGTGATTTTGAGGGAAAATAGGGCATGAATGCCACCTCTTTATTAATTCCCTAAATTTGAAATCTTGAAATGTTGAATGAGGATTTTGTATGGGAAGGAATGTGTCATTTCTCACCTTCTTCATTTATGGGACCTTGGTTTTTGTGTTGGGTTGTCAGGTGGATTGAGGGGAAATGAGGTGGCATCCTACATGGAGCAACATCACCATCCTCTCCACCAAATTCTATTTATTGGAGTCTTTTAGTTATTTTAGAGGTTACTTTCTTGGAGATTGTTTTGAGGGAGCTTGCATGGGATTTATTTAGATTGTGGAAATAAATTGGAGCTTAGATACTTGAAGGTTGAAGGATCTCCATGACAATGTAGGATCTAAACTTGGTATTTTGGTTTTATTATTTGTGAATGGAGTTGTGAAATGTATGAATGCATGTGTTTTTGTATGGGTTTGGGTAGAATTGGCCATAGGATGGTGTAGGGAGATGGAAATGGGGCCAATGTGGAGGTAAAAGGGAGTGTGTGAGGTCTTGTAGAGGGAGTGTGGGAAGGGTAATCCACCTATGTGGAGATATAAGGAAATCTATATTATTGTGTATTCTTAAAAATAGAGAGTTAAGTAGTTTTTGTGTGAGTATAGTGTGGTTGGAAGTTTTGCGTGGATCCTTATCCCACTTGGGAGGTATAATAAAATGGCCACTTTTTTTCCCTTCTCCTTTGGTTTAACATTTTGAGTCTGTGTGTTTGTGTATGTTGCAGATTTTTCTATTGCTTTGTTCTTGTGTGTGTTGTAGTTTTATTGTGTTTGTATGTGTTGTTGAAGCCAATTTTGTGAGGCTTCCATGGTTGTGAACACCCCTCATTCCTTCTTGGTTGGGGCTCGGGGGCCAATGAGAAGGTTAGCTTCACCTTCTCATTGGATTAAGGTTGGGAGGTGAGTGTTTCCTAGCTCCCTACCCTTTGTTGATGTGTTGGAGATGGAGAAAATTTGGATTACATACTTAGCTTGGTGTGTTGGAGCCGCGGGATGGAGTTAGGAAAACTTTCAAAAACAATTGTCATGTTTTCTCCACCTTTAGGTGGAGGGCTTATAAACTTGGATTTTATTTTCAATTCTCCTTGTTAAGAAATTTAATTAAGGCTATTATGAATGTTGATTTATGAAGTATAGAGGGTTGAAGAAGGATAAAAAGTCTTCATTTTATTTTATTGTAAAATCTGCTTCATAGTGCAAATTTGTTACATATTTGAAGGTTTGTAATTTATTTTAAATTTACCTCATATTGTAGGCTTAAATCTGAAAATGGTTCTCCTTGAATTGCAAATGTGTAGAGATATATATTTACTCTCTTTTGAATGTTGTTTAAAGGAAATGGAAATTTGTTTTGGGCTACAAGTCTCCTTCAATTAAAATGAAATCCTTGAATTAATTTTACTGTTGTGAATGGTGTGATATTTGATTTACAATGTATATTTTCCCTCTGATTTTCTTTTATAACAGATTTCAGAATTAGACTATCATTGTATGCTTGTATTGTGATGAAATATTTCCATTTTAAATCAAAAGAAAGAAATTTGTTTCCACTGTAATGCTTCTTATGGAATTAAATACAAGGAAACACACACACACACACACACACACACACACACACACACACACACACATACGTATACATTCATATAAACATATGTTTTCTTTCTACTGTGTTTTTTTTTTTATTATATAAAAGTAAGATTGAATAAGATTTTAAAACAATATACATATACAATATTAAAATGAAAAGGGAATTGATTTTGTTTATATTGTATAGTTATTAAACTAAATTAAAAAAACAATGTGTTGAGAGGGAAAGAGGGGGCCGAACCCCCTTGCGCCTCCCTGCGGCCTTGCATTGTTGGCAGAGTGGTGTGGCATTTCCACACCATCGCGTGTGTGCCGCGCCAAGCCCACATGGCCTGTGAAACCCTTGCGCGCAACCATATAGGTGTTCGACCTTGTATAGATATTAAATAAGTTTGATACATCCTTTTAACAAATAAAATACTTTATGGTAAATAAAATAATCACAACGAAGAGATCCTAGTAAATAAACCAATAAACAAATTTGTAGATTATCAAACCCTAGGAGGGAGTATAAAACATATATAATAAAATAGGGGATAATTTTCCTCTTGACTACAAAAATCTAGATCAAAACGCTAGAGCCATAGCTCTCCACATCTTTTATGACCTCCATATTCTCCTCCATTGTAAACCAACCTATGCAAATGGAGGCACATTAAGGAAAACAAAGTAAATAAAAGAAAACTTAAGAGAAATTAGGGTTTCTTTTAGAATACTTATTATCTAGGTGAGGATTAAATCGATTGTATGGCTCAGATTTAATCCTCACATCTTTAATTGGTGGGAAATAATTGTTTCAATAAATTATGGGGAAATTTAATTAAAAGGAACCCTAGGGATTCATTCATGAGTAATAGTGAGCTTAGGTTATATTAGGATATTTTAAATAAGGGTAACTAAATAAATGTTGTGCATGGGTGTTTCTATTATATTACTTAAGGGTATTAAAATGAATAAATTTAAATGTGTAGCTAGCTAATTAAATGAGTGGCATGGGTACTATTTTTTTAGGAAATGAATTAAAACTCACTTAACAAATAATTTTAATAACTTTAATAGGAATTTAAGTGGGTAAAACTAACGAGGTTAAGTTAGAAAATATTTGAAATTAAATTTGATTTAATTTAATATGAACTTAATGAAAGAAATTAAATAAAATTAATTTAGGGATAAAATAAACCATAATAATTCTAGGTAATAAAATAAAATTATTTAAGTAAGGGGATGTATTAAATAAATGAACCAAATGCTTGAATAAACGTAAAACAATTATGTTTTATATATAAAAAAATTCATGAATGTTTTTAATTAATGTGATATAGTTTTCGTGTGGTTTGACTTGGAAAAATGTGAGCATCACACTTTGGTATCAGAGTTGTGGGTTCAAAACTTGGACATTGGGAAAACATGGAAGCACAAAAAACCACTTAGCGCAACTTTAAACTTCAGACACATAACATTGTTGATAACTTAAAAACATAGTAACTTAGTAAACTAAAACACACCTATATAATGATGGACTAAGACCACCTTGTTACGTGAAGGAGGCACGGATCGAGGCGAGGGCTTCTTACACATTGAGTTAGAATGGCCATCCCTTGATCAGGAAGTCACTGTCATACTACCACAGAATGTACAGACCTTACCAAAGGTCAATTCCACCATACCCAAAGGTTCACTGGGGGACGACCTAGCCAAAGTGAGAGGGAGCATCACAGAGGTTCGGGACTCTCCACAAAATAATGAGGAGAAGAGGGCGGAGAACTCCCATGTGGAGGTAGATACTCATCACAAAGAGAGAAGAGAGATAGGGCTGTGAGAGAGAGGGAGAGATCTAAGAGCCCTAGGGAGAGAGATGTCTATGAGGAGAGACCTAGGGCGATAGACATCAACGATTGCCCACATTGGTGAGATAATGAAGATTTATCTACGACTTCGTCGAGAGACACAAGAGGGTTCCGAGCCAAGTCCTAGCTAGTTATCTTGAGCGGATGCTTCAAGCTTATGCCCATGCACTAGTAACACGAATGCTCGTGTTTCTATACATCTTATGAGGGATGGGGCCACGGTATGGTTAAGGACCGAGGAGAAGAATATCCACCTAGATTCTGAGACCATGACATGGGAGCTCTTTGAGGAGTGATTACGGAGTAGATATCTAACTAGGTGGTTTATTTCGTGGCGGGTTGATGAGTTCCATCATCTTTGATAGTGAGTATGATAGTGGTAGAGTACAAGAGTAGATTTTTGGACTTACTACAATACATCGACTATATACAGGATGAGAAGGCTAGGGTTGACAAGTTCAACAGGGGCTAAATTTAGATCTCGAGGGGTGGTTTGCATGCATTATCCACATACTCCGGATGAGGCCATTAAGAAGGCCTATATTACAGAGGAAAACAAGAGGAAGAAACAACATGAGAGAAAATGAGTGAGGATATGCATACATCGATGCAGGAAAGTCATTTGAAGGGGGAAACTCCTCCTCATGGTGGACACGGATCGCATAATCCTCCTTTCAGCCACATCAATATCTATAGCAATAATAGTAGACCCACTCACCATTCAGGCCTCTACCGAGATATGAGGCTCGAGAGGGTGGACTATGAAGCCTCCAGCTAGAGGACCTATCAGGACACATGCACCACCTAGAGCTCACTCAATCGAAGCTTGTCCACAGTAACCAAAAATTCTAGAGCGGGTCATAAGGGTATACAATGTGGACTACTAGAGCACAAAGAGGAGTCTCCTCTCATTGAAGGGGACACAGCAGTTGTTATGGATGCAGGTGCATAGGGGCACCATTAGAGAGATTATCCACGTAACCCAAGGAACAAGGGTAAGGCCCCTATTTATGAGCCAATGGTTAGAGATATTGCATAGAGTCACAGGATCTATCCAAAGAATCGAGAACCACTAGGAAAATCACCAAAGCACTTGTGATCGAGACCTCATGTAGCATTAGTGGTATTCATATCTCTATCTTATTCGATTTAGGTTCTTCTCATTATTACATTTCCCCATCTTTAGTAGAGCGATGTATACTGGTGAAAGTTAGACAAGGTTGTAGTTGAGACGTAGAGATGGATTCTAGAGCCAAGCTCATAGTTGACTCCTTAGTCAAGGAGGACGTAGTAGATCTAGGACCCTTCACCACGACCTTGGATATTTTCATCCTCCCCTTGGGATCTTAAGGGAATATTTTTGGTATGGATTGGCTTTCAACGCACGGTGCTAGAGTGGATTGCTGAAAAAGTGATTATTTGTGTAGATGATTTGGGAGTTGATTCAGTGATTATTGGGGTTAGAAGGCATATTTCTATTTGCATTATATCCGCTATGCATCTTAAGTGGTGTGTGTGTCGGGGATGCCAGGTTATATGCCATTATAGTCGGTGAAAGGTCACGAGGATGAGACTAGTGGGCCTTCACTTGATGATCATCACATTTTGTGGGAGTTTTTATATGTCTTTCTCGATTAGTTACCTTGCCTACCATTCCCACGTGAGATAGATTTTTGTATAGAATTGGTTCCAGGAGAAGATCCTATCTCACGTGAACTTTACATGATGACTACCCCGAGATTTGCAAGCTCAAGTTACTGGTGAAGGGCCTCCTTGAGAAGGGCCTAATCCATCCCAGTGTATCTCCTTAGGGTGCACTAATGATTTTTGTGAAGAAGAAGGATGGATCCTTGAGATTTTCATTAATTGCAAGTAATTGAACAAAGTAACGATCAAGAATCATTACCCCCTTCCATGCATTGATGATTTTTTGATCAAATGAAGGAGCTACTATGTTTTCAAAGATAGAACTTAACTCGAGGTATCATCAGCCGAGGTTTGCGAAGGAATATATCCATAAGACAACCTTTTACACTAGATACAATCACTATGAGTTCATAGTTTTTCCATTTAGATGCCCGAATGCCCACAAAGGTGCTCATGAATTTTATGAATAGGGTATTCAGGACTTTCTTGGACCATTTTTGATCATATTCCTGGATGACATATTGATATACTCACACACATGTGAGGAGTATGAGGAGCACCTTCAAAAGGTTCTCGGTGTCTTCGAGAACAACAACTATATGGGAACTTGGATAAGTGTGTGTTCTTTTAGAAAGAGGTTCAAGATGTCGAGTCATATCATTTCTAGGAAGGTATCACAATCAATCCTTCCGAGATTTGAGCTATCATTGATTGGCCGGTACTACCAATGTGACCGAGGTACGCAATTTTATGGGATTAGCGAGGATTTTACGGGAGGTTTGCGTAGTATTTCTCAAGCATTTCTCATCCTATCACTTCCTTATAGTGGAAAGGGAATAAGTTTGAATGGTTAGACAGATGTGAGTACGGATTCTAGACCACGAAGGAATTCATTTCTACAAGTACCTATCCTAGCAATCTTTGGATTCTCAAAGGAACTTCTTTGTTTGTACAGATGCTTCATTAGCAGGGATATGAGGAGTATTGATGTAGGATGGCCAAGTTGTCACATTTGAGTCTTGTAAACTCAAGGATTATGAGCTTAATTACCCAACTCATGACCTTAAGCTTACAAAAGTGGTGTATACATTAGTACGATGGTGTCACTTTCTTTTGGATAGGAGGTTCACACTAAGGACAAACCATTTGAGCCTATGATACCTTTTCACGCATCCCAATCTCAATGCCCATCAATGACATTGGATGGAGCTCTTGTCTGCAGTATGATATGGATATTGATCATGTGAAGGGGAATTAGAATATGGTATCGAGATGCCTTGAGTTGATGGAGACACTTTGTCATGGCTAAAACAATGGGTAAAGATTTGCGAATAGGATCTTACAAAGTGACATCCACTCGACGAGTTCTATCTTTCGGCTAGGGAAGAGATTGAGTCACACACCCCTTAAGGGGAAGTTCGAGGGAATATCATTAGATTCATATGGGCTTCTTAGACATAGGGGTCAGATATATGTGCCTAAATATGGAGGTTTGCGATAGGACATTCTAGCAGAGGCTCATCGTGCACCTTATTCAGCCCATCCAGGGTGAAGAAGATGCACGCTACACTAAGATAGTTATTTCATTGGAGAGGACTTCGGAGGGATATAGCTCGGTATGTGTCTTGGTGTTTAGAGTGCCAAAAGGTGAATGTCGAGGATCAACATCCAGTTACCTTCTTTATGCTTATGCTATACTGCAGTGGAAATGGGACACCATTTCCAAAGAATTCTTTCTTAAAAACCTATGTCGAGATATCACCATGACGCGATCATGGTCACAATGGATAAATTTAAAAAATTAGCTCATTTTTCTCTGGTTAAGACCACCTACATAGGAAATGTTGTTGCACGTGTTTACTTGAATGAGATAGTGAGATTACATGGGAGTCCGTAGAAAATCATATGTGACCGTGACCCCTTATATACTTCACACTTTTGGACCACCATGCAGTTTACACTTAAGATGAAGATCAATTTTAGTACAACTTATCACCCCGAGATAGATGGTCGACCGAGTGGGTGAACCAGATACACGAGGATATGCTTCGGATGTATTTTATAGATCATCAATCACATTGGGAGGAGTACTTATATCTAGTAGATTTGAAAGGAACGATAACCAGATCGTACTGCAAGTGAAGAACACATGATTCTAATCAAACACCATGATCAATAAGATGAAAGAAATTTTCCAAAATAGCTTTACATAAAACCTTTGCAAACAAATGAGTAGAAATATCATATATTATTATGGAACTCAATGCAATACATTGAGAATGGGCCTTGCTTAAATAGGCAAGCTATAACAATCTAAGAACCAGTCAGGTCATAGATCAAGCCATAAATCAAGGAAATAACTAGTCATCAAAGAACTAGTCAAGACCATAGATTTAGGAGAGAACTAGACATCAAGGCTCTAGTCAATACCATAGATCAAGGAGAGAACTATACCTAACAACTAGATAATATCTCCTAATATCTAAATAAGATAAAAGAAATATCCACACACATAAGTGGGTCAAGATAAATACAATAAAGGTAAATAAAGTACCTAGGTGAACATGAGCTAAGGTAAATACCTACTCTAACAATTACATGGGAGTCTGTGGAAAATCATATGTGACCATGACCCCTTATATACTTCACACTTTTGGACCACCATGTAGTTTACACTTAAGATGAAGATCAATTTTAGTACAACTTATCACCCTAAGATAGATGGTCAAACTGAGTGGGTGAACTAGATACTAGAGGATATGCTTTGGATGTATTTTATAGATCATCAGTCACATTGGGAGGAGTACTTGTATCTAGTAGAGTTTACATACAATAATAGTTTTGAGTTCTACCAAAGATGGCACATTTCCGGGCATCATATGGTAGAGAGTGCAAGACTCAATTGAGTCAGAAATAGTAGAGGACAAGGTTACTTATTGGGCCGGGTATGTTGTGGGATATGGAGAAGTAGGTCACTTTGATCGGTAGAGATTACGGAAGCACAGAATAGGCAAAAGTAGTATGCAAATCAAAGGAGGATAGACCATAGTTATGAGGTTGACATGAAGGTGTTCTTGAGATTCAAACCTCATAAGATCCCCATCCATTATGGAAAAGGCTCTAAGCTAGCTCCGAGATTTGTGGGTCCATTTGAGATCTTGGAGTGGATCGGTCTCATAGCCTACCGCTTAGCCTTTCCACCCAGCTTGTCTCGC
>CM031239.1:651549467-651569467 GCA_018340775.1 Taxus wallichiana var. yunnanensis | reverse complement strand
TTCCATAAATTATTTTAAGGCAACCATGATGAAAGAGTTTGAAATGACTAACCTTGGTCTCATGAAATACTTCTTGGGAATAGAAGTTAAGAAATCAGTTGAATGTATTTTTATTTCTCAATCAAAGTATGCAAGTGATGTATTGAAAATATTTAATATGTTGAGTTGTAAGAAAGCACCTACACCAGTTGTTACAGGGCTGAAGTTGAGCAAGGAAGATAGTGGTTCAATTGTTGATCCTAGATTGTTTAAAAGACTAGTTGGTAGTCTCATGTACTTGATGGCCACAAGGCCTGATATTATGTATGGTGTGAGCCTTATTTTGAGGTTCATGGAGTCTCCAAAATACTCTCATTGGCAAGCTAGAAAAATAATACAAAGGTATGTTTGTAGAACAAAAAACTATGAAATTTTGTATTCAATTGTGGATGAGTTCAAGCTCATTGGATACACGAACAATGATTTTGTTGGAAGTGTTGATGATAGGAAAAGTACCTCTGGTTATGATTTTCATTTTGGAACAGGGGTAGTATCATGGGCTTCAAAGAAACAACCCATTGTAACTCTTTCTTTAGCAGAAGTAGAGTATGTGGCAGTGACGGGTGTGACATGTCAAGTCATATGGATGAGGATAATACTAGATGAGTCGATGCATGAACAAGAAGAAACAACAAATATTTGTTGTATAATACCTCAGCCATTGCATTGTCTAGAAATCATGTTTTTCATAAAAGGAGAAAGAAAATAGACATTAGATATCATTTTATAAGAGACCGGTCAATAACAAGGAAATATATATAGAATTTTATAGATCACAAGATCAATTCACTGATATTTTACTAATCCATTGGGAAAATATGCATTTCAATATCTAAAAAGTTATTTGCGTGTCTATGCTAAAGATGAAGTGAAGAATGAGAGATATGGAAAAGGTAACAAAAACTATGGATATGATACAAATAGTTCGATAAGGATGAAAATGAGTTAAGATTAAGGGGAGTGTTGGAGATATAATCTCAACCCCGCATTTAAATCGACCTCCGAAAACTAGAAGCTTCCGACATATGCCGATTTTGGCAAAAGGGAAAAGATTTTCATTAAATGGAATGATCAGATTTAATCTTTGACATTCTCTCTCATTCGGAAACTTGATTTGTGTGTGTGCTACATTTTTGCATGGTGGATTGAAGAGAGAAAAGATTATGTAAGGGAAAAATAAGAAAAACAAAGTAGCGAAGATCTGCTAAATATTTTCAAGAAATCTAATATTTATTTAGTTGATTTTCATTTCTGATTTTTGTTCTACATTTTATGTGTTGTGTCCTCCATTATTGTGCATTTATTTTATCAGTTTTATTGTTGTTGAATGCATTTTGAGTTTTTGTTATCTTCCCTGCCTCTTCCCTTCATAATCTAAAGTTGTAGGATACCCACCCCATAGTAGAGTTTTGTAAATTTCTAGGTGGGAGCATTGAAAAGAATCTCGTGGATGAAGATAATGAACAATTATGTTTATCGGTATCTTATAAACCCACACATATGCTTTGTCAGAATGGATTTAACATGTCCTTAACTTACAACTATGTAGGTAATTGAGTAACCACGTCTCACTAGATTTCACCCAACCAAAATTGATTTGTAAACTTGTGGAACAAGATCAGCCACTCTATTCAAACATAAGTGGAAAGGATCTCATTATATAAAGAAACAATGTTGTTATATGTCATTCAAACATAATTATATATTGATCAAGAGTGCGTGCTCAATTATACTCAAAACATATTTATATCGTGCAAGGAAATATTTACATTTTTTATATCATATTTGTTTTTATATTTCTTTAAATATTACGACGCTTTCTTCCACGATTATAACAACACATACACATGGAGGCATCAACTATGGTGTAATCAAAAGGAATTATTTCGGAGGAGTCCCACACTCTGAAAGCATCTATGTTAAGTGCATGGCTCTAGTTTTCTTTGTTTTTCACTTATGCATATGCTATATAATTATTGTTTATTTGGAGTTTAGTGTACTATGAATATTAGTTACCTAACATATATTTGCTTTGGCTGCGAGAGGGAAAAAAACAACATCGGCCAAATTCCCAAGGAGCGAGCAAGTTAATGCCGAAATTAATGTTTCAATGTTTTAGAATTTTTCATTCATGAATATATCTAACTCATGACTACATGGCATCCGACCAGCACAAAGCTTGGTGGTGTGTTCTCGTTCATTGGTGCTACATGAGAAAGTGAAGGAAAGATGCATGCGAAGATAATCTGAAAAGTTAGAATGCATTCAGTGAAATAAAACTGGTAAAATAAATGCTCAAAAATGGAGGACACCATATAAAAAATGCACAACAAAAAATAGAAATAAAAACATCTACATATATATATATATATATATATATAGTTTTCTAAAAAAATTCAAAGAGCTTCATTGATATTATTTCTTCTTCTCCTTTTTTTATTTTTCTCTTCGCCCTTCTTACATACAAAAATGCAACATACCCAATTAAAACAAAAAATATAGAAATTAATTCCACACACAGTTGCACGACTACGAGGAAAATACAAAAATAAATACATTTTCCAAAATGAAAGAGAATGTCGAAATCAAATTCTAAAATTCAATTAATGAAGATCTATTTACCTTTTGGAAGATACCTTGTGTCACATCTCAAGGTAGTGGAGATAGGGTGTCATGGCTTGTTCTAAACGCGCTATTATTTTCTAATGCATCCTTTGTACCCATGTTAAAGGGTGTGACCACATAGAGAAAATCGTAGGAAATTGTGTTGTCCTCCGTAGAGATTTGGAACGACCGTGTTTCTATGCTCGTCCCGCTCGCACTTGCCTTCACTAAATTTGTTAATGGAGGACATATTGTATAATACCTAATAACATAATTTTATATATAGTAGAATTACATGATACCGAAGAATCGCATAAATAATTATTATAAATGTCTTCTCCCACAAAAAAGAGGTACAAATATTGTTGGTCCCTTTCATATCAGAATTTGTATCATATAATTCTGTAAAAACTTCATTTACATATATAATACAAAATATTTCCTTCGAATCTAATCTTTACTGAGACTTCCACTTTTACCACAAAGTTAACACACTTGGTTAAATGAATTTCAAAATAATAAATGCTTTGCAAAATTAATGATGCTTTACATGAGACTCGAGTTATAATTTGTTGTAATAAAATAAATAAATTGTATTTTTAATTATTATTTATGTTATGACACGAAACACCGAAGCTTAGGTGGGGCTTGCGACGATGGGTGGACTACGGTCTAAAAAAAAAAGAAACACAAATTTAGTACGTCTGATTGTGTTCTCGTGAACCCACTCTTCGGCAACTTCTAGTGTTAATGTTTAAATTTCAAGCTATTTCTTTGGCTCGGCTCAAGCCTCCTTGACCGATTTTTTGGATTAGCTTTCCTTTGTTGTTATTTTCCCTTATCTCCGACTTTTAGTACAGTCTATCTTGTAGCTCTTCAATGCTTTATATTTTTCTCCTCGGTTTCTCTGACGATGTATCCTTAATTGACGGCTTTTGGGTGCCTTAACCGTTTTTTTTACGTAATCTAATAAAAAATTTATCACACACAAACACGTTGAAACCTCATTTTTTCAGTATTGGTATTAAAGTTAGTTATCTTAAACATTAATATTAAAAAAAAAATTAACTCCTTGCGGTTGTAGTAATTAATGGATGTGTGATTCACAAAGGCTACTTGTCTCATATCAATAAACACTATTATATTATCCTCCTTAATTGTAATCACGCTATAAAAGATATTACCCCAAGTTAAATTTATATTTACCTCATACAAAATACAAAATAAATCCTTTTTACAAATAGTGTTTTACCATGTAATGTACATTTCTTACACAAAACAAAAATATTTTTACTATTTAGATCAATAAAATAAAAAATACAGGACTCTAGTCGAATACAACCTACAAATTATCACCATTTAGCTTAACATACTTTCCTCTTTGCTATTCTCGACACAATAGGTCCAAGTTAATTATCCCCAATAGGGTTGCATATAAAATGTAAGGGAACCTAATGCACATCTGCGATATGGGATGTCATTGATTAACAAAAATGAAGTTTACTAAAGTCCTAAATGGGGGTATTTAGGGTTCTAGTGTTAATCTAAATAGGAGGACTAAAACATTGTAATAAAGAGGCTAAACAATAATAAATAATAGAAAACTAATATGCTAAAGTGATGTAAAGCAATTGCATGATTTGATCTAATGGAAATAAAACCATAGAATGTAAGAGGGGAGTAAGGAAAATATTCAGCTGATAATAGGAGACTGTTGCAGGTTTTTGTAGATCTAGAACTGGAACTCAACAGTGTAGATGAACAATATAGGGCCCTATAGAGGGCAGATTTGGACTACTTGAAGTGACACATGCACCTAGGAGTGTACGGGGGTGCCACGGGGTGCCATGGTCTACATTATGGTCGCTTAGAACAATATAAATGCTCAAAACCCTAATTTGGCACAGTTGTTAAGTGTCTCTGAATACTTTGTGTCTATCATACTGGATTCACCGAATGAACTGGATGACGCCCTTCTCAAGAAGAAGGAAAAGGGGTCAGACTGACCTCAGCTTCCAAACCGGTAGACTTATCATTGAGCTCTACACTACATTATAGACCCGATGTAGTTCCTCGTTAGTGTGTGTATGTCATGCCCTAGGTGCTCTTGTGTCGGTTGAACTTTGTGAAATAGCGAGCTATGATAGCATGAAAGACGTAGATAGTATAATAGAATGAATAAAATCCCTCCTCCTCTAAGAATGTGTGTGATAAAAAATTTTGTAGCTTGAATGTACTGTCTATGTGGATGTAAGTGGTGCAATAGATGCATCCCTAGATGGATTGATAGTAGTGATAGGATGTAATGACCTAGGACCCTTATTATGGTCTTATAAGCTTTATATTTATAGGGCTCTCAAGTTTAATTTCACAATTAATCCCGACAATGCTGACTGAGGAAAAGATAAAGATGACCAACAACTAGAAGTGACCCAAAAAGGAGCAAAAGAGGCTAAGCATAAATCGTGGCACCTAGAGTGGGACCGGGGTGCCCCAGATAGGTGGGGCACCCAAAATTAGGGTGAGAATTTTGGGTAAGTTAGAAAATGGGGTGATAAGTATCAGAAATACGTGGGAAAGATGAAGTAAAACATAAAATAAAGATGGAAAAAGGTGGGATTAATTGGTACTTTGTACACTTGAGAACCTTCTAAATAGTAGTATAAGATTGGGCTAAATATTGTCTAATGTGCAATATTTGTGTCTACATTTCCCCCACTTTATGTTGGTGAGCAAACAACTTGGTAACATAAAGTAGATAGAAAATCATACCCCATATCCGTGAAAAGTGTGGAAGAAAACACGCGATGGACTAGAAGCGTGGAATGAAAAAAAAAAAAATGTGGAGTGTGGATTCTAAAGATGAAACATGTGTAAAAAGTGATGAGAGTGAACCTAGGGCGGAATATGAGTGTAGCTACTACATGTGTATGGTTTACTTACATGGTTAGTATGGAAAGTACCATCGCGGTGTGTTGTTGTTGTCGTTTTCGTTGTCTTTGTTGTTGTTGCCCCCAATTTGACACTTGTTTCTCATAAAATAGACATGCAAGGAGAAAATGATTAAGTAGTCAAATATGTACGTATGTAAAAATGTTGTGTAAAGTACGCTAGAATAGAAAGTGAAAATGGAAAAAATGGAATTTGTGCACCTGATCCATGTCAATAAAAAGGGTGTAGAAGGATCTCCTGTAATGTCGTGAGTTTTTTGGGAAATCTCATGCCACCCTAGCTAAAGAAGTATAGGGAGGAAATGCGAGGTGTCTTTCAGCCTAACCGCTTCTGCTGCAATTTTTTGAAGATATCTCTATACTGCACTAGTTTTTTGGGTGATCCTACACCACTAGATGGAGAAGTATAGAGATACCACCCACTGTAACCACTGAGCCTATGACCACTCTGCAGAATTACCGAAGGACACCATGTCCTGTTAAGGCCACTATGTATGGATTTCATAAACCGGTTTGAAATCACTTGTTGTGTGTGAACCGTGTAGATACGCTATATTAGTAGAAACCCTATATTAGTAGAAACCCTCAATGATACCCCCTCTTTTGGGGTGTATGCGATGACCCTGGAAGGAGAATGTGGCCCCAAAAGAGGACCAACCACAATCTGACCTTATAACCAACTTAGCCTTACAGGGGGGAAAGGGAAAGTTCTTGGTGGATGCCAAGGTGCACAAAAAATGGGATGGCTATCCAATACAAGTATTAGTCCGAACACATAAATGCAAATAAGTGTAAAATATGCAGGCAATGTAAAAACTACTAAGAAAATAAGTGTAAACATGCAAGAAATAGCAAGAAGACCGCACAAAGCGGGTTACAAACAAGGGACATCACTCAAGATGTCGTAAGACACAAAAGTCCATCATGTCTGCAAACAACTATCAAGTGTGCACACAAGAAAATGAAAAATCCCGCATATAATAGAAAACAACGCAGAAAAGTAGAAATACAAGTAGTCATGGGAACATGTAGTCCTACAAAACAAGTGTTGCACATGGAACACCCATTAGCATGTTAGAGTGAAAACCAATATGTCAAAGCATGTATAAGCAAGTATTATAAGATGCTAAGTACAAAATGAAACAATAACACCTGTATGAGATGAATGTGGATGCCCCAAGTGACCGATATAGTAAGGGTAGAAGGCGAGCATCCATGTCGCATGTAAATGTCCTGTATCTGCGATCACACTAAACAAAGGCATGAACGCACATGTGTGTATGATAATGACATATAGGAAAGCAAGCTAACATGTGTAGTAAAGTGAACATGCAAAACACTAGTAAGCAAAAGTAAATGCTACCAAGACAATGCAGTATGTTGTGGATGGATGGAATGGAATGCAAGATGGAATGATAGGAGCAACATGCCCCCCGAGTGTATGAAATTGTATGTAGTGAGGTTCATTTTATTTTCCCCCTCAACAAATCGGGAATGAATCAGAACGAGAGTGCATCATTGGGAAATGATCGAGTAGTGTTGGTTGTGTCTAGCACATTGCGATGAGTGTGTATGTGTAGTGGTGATGAAATGCGATAGGTGGAGAAGATGTGTGTGAACCTTATAGCCGAAGCGTATATCATGAATTTTTTTATCGGAAGAGTGATGATTTATCCCTAAGCATATATCACTATAAGATGAATAGATGGGAATGCGTCGTATAGGAAGGTGTGTGTGGACCCTATAGCCTAAGCGTATACCATGACTTGGTTGGATAGAGGAGTGATGATTTAGCCCTAAGTGTATATCACTACAATATGGGTGATGAGGGCGTATGAAGCGTAAATAATTAGGCGTTGGATAATAGAAGGTGGTGATTTTAGCACTAAGCATAGACCACTATGTGATGAATAAGGTGAGGGTGGTGATTTAGCCTAAAGCGTATACCACTAATTGATGAGTAGGAGAAATGATGATGTGGTAGAATGACTTAGAAGAGGATGATAGAATAGGTGATGATCGGATGTAAGAGGATAATGTAGAATGGGTGAAGGGAGTGGTGATTTAACCTAAGGTGTATACCACTACATGATATGATGATGAGTATGGGTGATGATATAGCCTAGAGCGTTGGTCACGAGTCCGAGAAATGTGTTATGATGACATGTCGCATGTAGGTAAGGTCCATTTAATTGGTAAACCCTCGGAAGTCAAGTACGAACCGAGGAACTAGAGTGCATCATAGGGTGGTGAGCCCAATGCGTAGAAAAATTTAGTGTAGATGACCAAGGTATGTGAATGTGTGGTGTAGTATGTGGGAAGGTAGAAATAGAATGTGTGGTGATGAGAGATGAAACTAGACCCAAGTATAATGAAATATAGTGTAGGGTGTAGAATAGGTAGGATGTATGCATGCAATGTGGGTATGGAAGGTGTAATGCAATAAGTGTGTAGATAGTAATAGAATGTGTAATGGTAATAGATAAAACTAGACCCAAGTATAAGGAAATCTAAACTAACATGTAGAATGTATAGGATGTGTGGATGACATAGAAAACTAGACTCATATAAGATGATGACTAGTGTAGCATGTGTTAGTACCCAAATTGATTCTCCCTCGTGGCCGAGTAGCATCACGTATGTAACAGAAGCTTAGAGGAAAGCAGAGCATGTGGTGTGTCATTTTGTAGAACGAAGGATGAAATGCGCTTAACTCTTTGTCACTCAGATGTGGAGAAATGGGTAGCACCCTCAAGAGGATTTGACCTATCCTCACTACTTTATGGTTGTTCCTTTCAACTAGGGTGAGAGGACCCCTTTTGTATCCTGTTGTTTATGGAGGAGATGGAGATGTCCTTCCTTGTGAAGTATTGAGAAGACCTTGAAGAAAATATGATCAATGCAACAAAACCTAACTCTCACGAGTTGTCACTCTAGATAATGGAGATATTTTCTAGGCAAGGTTCAGGCCACTAAAGACAATGAAAACCTGATTGTTTTTGCATGTTTTGGTAGTAAAAATTATGCATTTGTATACATACATGACAAACAGGGGTAGTATGGGTATGATTAATTGTTTTGAATGAATTTTGGTGGGAGGTGAAGTAGGATAAAGTTGATTATACCAAATATTCAAGAGCTTTTACAAAAATGGAACGCTCGAACAATGAGAATGTTTTTAGAGTAGCTAGAATGTTCCTTTAGCCAAAATATGTGCTTCAATGGAGGCCCGATCAGCACTTTTCACACAAACTTCAAGGATCCAAAATGAAGGCTCAAATTGGAAAACTTAACTAAAAAGGCTCAATCTCTGTTGATTCACGCCTAAGATACCCTCAAAGGATAACAAACAATCTTATATTCATGCTAGGAATCACAGTGATTTTAAATTTTTGTATTTCACTATCAAATGAAGGCTCTTCTTATAAATGAAATTGCAAATTCCACCAAACTATCACAAGGATAAGATCTTGTGTGATTCACACAGATTTCAATGTAAGAATGCAACAAGAACAAGAAAAACTACTTGTAGACATTCAGAACGAAGCAAACACAAATTTTGTCCAAGAATAACACAGATTAACTCAAGTTTGGTTAAATTTATCAAGGGGGAAATTTTCTTGAACAATTTTAGAGCTTGTCAATGGTCAGTACACTCGCAACCACCTTGACATGATCAAATGTAACACAAAGGAGATAAACAGGCTTCTTCAGATAGTTTCTCAGAAAGACGGGCTCTATCAAGATTTTCTCTTAGGAAATCAATTTTTGACTCCTAATACTTCTACATTCACAAAATCCCAACCCTTTTCATGGAAAAATCATGCCTATTTATATCATTTTACAATAGGGCCTTTTCCCCCAAAACCAGAGACATTGAGTGTACCAGTGCTCGCCATGATCTCGATCGTGATTCCTAGAATCAGATCTATAAAAAGTAATCAGGTCCTCGGGGAAGACCTCTTTGAACATATCCTTCATTCAACTCCCTCCTCTAGTAGATCAATTTTACCTTTACTTGTCAACCACTTCCGCCCCTATTCCATCTAACTGGTTCTTTGTGTTCCCGTGAAGAAGAAATGGAAGATCGATTGAGCCCAAAGGTCGATATCACCTTTATTGTAGAAGACGTCCCCTAGATTTTTATCACCAAACCCAAATATCACCAGTGCAGCACCGAGTGCCAAGGAAAGAAAAAATATGGCCGAATCCGACAAATGATTGCATATTAATGGTGAGAGATGTTTACGACCTTCCCCACCAAACTAGGCTTCTAGAGCAATGTTCCTCTTTGTTTGGCATGCAAGAGACTCCAAGAAATGATAAAAATCAAAATAATACGCATCCCCTGGAGCTCTAGAGTGAAAATGGTGAAAAATCAGATACATGCAAAACAACCATTGATTTTCTACTTTGAATTCAAAACGTCCACGTGGGAGATCTAATTCGAGCGGGTCTCATGGGTTCCTTCTTTCCTTTTACAACTTGTTGGAAAAATGTAAAATTTTCACATCTTGCTCCATGCCTCCACCCTTGAGAAATGAGCCTGACACGTGTCCTAAGGTGGGTCCCAAAGGAACCACGACCAAATTCTGCCATTTCACCTCTTTTTTGGAAAAGGGAAAATTTTCCAAATTTCCCCCAGTCCGCACCTCCGCCATTGACCGGGGAAAAATTTTAACTATTCTTTGTTGGGTCTATGGGCCATTTTGATGTTTTAATCCTTTTGGTGACAAGAGGAAAAAATCCAAGTTACCTCTGATGGTCCACTTCCCCACCCCTTTGACTTTTCAAACTGCTTTGCGTGTCACAATGGCGCATCCCGAGATGGTCACCAAAAGTTGAAATATTAAATGAGCGTAGGCTCTCCACGTGTCCCGTGCCTCTCAAAACCATTTTAAAAAATATTAAGTATGCGAAGCCCCAAAGAGAAGCCTCCACGTGTCTTCATGTCGCAATTTCAACATAGAGACCCTAAGGGGAAATCCTAAACGAGTGTGGGCTCACCACGTGTCCCTATTCTATCAAACTGTACTAACCGCATTAAATTTTTCTAAGTTCGAGCAAAGAAATGGAAGCCTCCATGTGTCCTCCCGCGCAACTCCAAAGCCAAACAAAAAATCAAATCTTCAAATGAGCGTCGTTCCTCCACGTGGACAAGTTTTGGATTAAAACTTTCCACAAAGTTTAGGAGTGCGCTCCGAGCCGCATCAAATCAAAAATGAACACGTGGACACCCTCAGGGTGAAAATAAGAAATTATCCCCGCCACTTAAACTTGCTTCAATCAGAGCCTCGGGGTTGCGGGCGAGTTCAAACTTTTTGCCAAAGTAGCCAAAAGGAACAAGTTCAAAAACAAACCCGTAACACACCATCCAATTAGAAGAAGCCATGTGAGCACCAAAAGAACCAATCATAATTGAGCGAAACCACAGACCAAATTTGCCCTTTTGCCAAAAAAGTAAAAAGTGATCAGTTAAAGCATTTTCTTGCCATCCTCCGACCAACCTAAAGAAGCCACGTGACCACCGAATGCCGAGGAATAATTTTGAAAAAGACACCCACCGATCTGTCGAAAGCACGAAATTCTCCATTCATGCCCAAAACCTGATTTTTTTTTGCTAAGGATGAAATTTTTGAAACAAGACCAAGTGAATCATGGTTCCGAGCATCTTTCGACCATGGGTTTGGGTTTTCAAAGGCATACAAATGTAAATTGATCATTTCAAGCTTCCATGGTCGAGGAAAACAGGAAAATGGCAAAGCCCGCGGATTTTCAAGATATTAGTGAAAAATAGGAAAAACTCGAAGACTTCTTCAAGGAGGGACATGACAATGGATTTTTTAAACAACTCGAGGCATTTCAAATGAAGGTAGAAGCTTGAAAACATCCACATCGAGAGATAAAATATTTCACAAAACGTAGATAAGAGGAAAATAATGACAAATGGTGTGAGACAACTCGAGCACCAACAAAGCATAGATGAGATAGATGATGTAGAAGTGACAACTAGAGGAGGTATGTATAGGATGATGTAGGATATATACGTATGGGTATGGTAGTGCAAAGTGTGGGGCACAGTGTAATAGTAATCCCTTAACAATCTAGTGTGAACCGAAGCCGTAGGTTGCATCATCAGGTAATGAGGGTGTGATACTAGATAATGGAAATGTTGATATACAAGGGAAGGAGGGGTGGGGGTTTTATAATAATTCAGCCCCCCCACCTAATCGGGAAGAAAGAGGAATCAACTAATGAGGGTGGGGAAAGATGTCCATCCACCCGTATATGAGAGGAGGACGGCAGAGAAGGATGCTCTAATAATAGCGATATAGGAGATAAGTGTTGTGTAATAAAATGAAGCCAATATGCATGTGAGGGGTGTATGTAAGATGAACATCGGGGCGTAGTAAAATGCATAGGTGAGGGAGATCGAGGAGGTTTCAAGCATAAAGAGGATAACAATTGACGTGAAATAAAAAGAGGCGGTGATTTACAATGAGAAGCGGTAATAGGTTTAGGAATAGGCCTATTTTGATTTGTAGGACTAAGGGAATAGAGTGTTCGTGTGGGGGCCAATTGAGGTGGTGAAGTAGGAATAGGATGCATAGGTGTTGATAGAATAGGAGCTGTATTAGTGGGAGATAAAGGTGCAGGAGAAGTGGAATGAGAGTGCAAGGACGCTAGAGGTTAATAAGGGATGCCATCAATGGAGATAAATTAGTTGTCTTAGACGAACTTAAGGCACACGTAGTTGATGGATACAATAGCTTGGGCTTTACTGATCCAATCTAAGCCGAGAAGTAGGTCATAGTGGTGGACAACTTGATTAACAACGCAAGGGAGGAGAAGAGTGAGAGGACCAACTGTGATAGGTAACTTAACGACACCATAAGGCCTCTTGAATAGAAATTTAATTTGCAATGGAGGGTAACTAATAGATCACATAAGAGACAAGGAGAATATGATAATAGGAGAGAATAAGTCAACCTTAGTGTTGTTGATGGGGTTGAGGTGATAAGGGCCTATATGTATAAATGGTCAGATGTGAATGTAGCATGATACTTAACATGAGAGAAAGAAATAATAGGTGGGGTCGTATCAATGCTTGCGACTAAGAATTCAAGTGCTCCTACATTGGGAGGTGGTGTGGCATGGTATGCATGATTAGTGGTGGAGTCTGGTAGCCGTTTTGTCATGCTTGGTTAGATTCTTTGTTAAAAATTTGACTTTACCCTTGTCCTTAGTGGGAGGAGGGATAGTAGGTTGGGGAGATTGAGTTGGTAATTGTCAATTAGATCTTGGATAAGTGCCCGAAGTGTCATATAACGGTTAGTAGAGTGACCTACACAATGATGGTAATCACAATGGATGCTTTTGTTGTAATTATAACCTTTAGGCTACGATGGGTCTAACTCGAGTGGTGGCCGTAGGGTGATGAGATTGCTATCGAGGAGTTTCTGAAAGATGAAATGTGGTGCCATAGGGAGGGTGGTAAATGTACGCCAAGGAGGTTAGGATGGTGTCTCCTTAGAAGGTGTAACAGTGTTAACTGTGATTTTATTGTTGATATGCTTGGATGTAGAAGGTTTAAATGTTGTCATGGTTGGAAAACGAGAGGATGTGTAAGATTGTTCTTGATACTTTAGCTTTCCAATAGAGAGAAGCTTAGATTCGTGAAGCTTAAGAGTATGACACAATTGGTCAAAGGAAGGAAAGGTTTCAAAGAGAACACTTTCGTAGAGAGGTGGTAAAAGGCTTTGTATAAATAAATCTTGTAACTCCAAATCGACAAGGACATTATTCATTTATGCTATGCGAAGTGCTCATTGGGTCCCTGTTTAATTTGTGTTAATTGGGCATAGGTCATATTAGAACCGATGTTGATGGAAAATTGTGTGAGAAAATCATCGATGAGATGAGTAAATGAGGTGATGGAATGAACAAGTAAATCATAGAAATAACACATGGCATAGTCTTGGAGATTCTGAGGAAAACGTTTGGCTAACAGGAGGTGGTCATTAGCAAAATCAAGACAGGCAACATGAAACGCACAAAGATGCTCCTATGGGTCATCGTGTCCATTAAAAATGGGCTATTTTGGGCTAAAAAAATAGGAGGAAAAGGGTAAGTAGAGATAAGAGGTGAAAATGGTGTATTCAACAAGGTAGAATCTAAAGAGGGAGATGTGGTGGTATGTTACAACTTGCTAATTTGAGCCTAGAGATCATGATACAAGGAGGTTAAATCTTTATTGCAAAGCAGAGAATTTTTTTCACCGACGTGCTAACATGCACCAATCTAGGGGGCCAAAAAGTGGGCAAAAATTAGAAAACTGGTAAAACACGTATGCATTTCAAATAACGTGACTAAGTTTTATTTTTCTTGGTTTGGTATTTCCTGAACCTAAAACGCATACATGTTTTAGTTTATTCAAAACCCGTACACTTTTTGCATAGTATGGACTATATGTGTGTTTTGGGGGGCTTATAGTTACGAAAATGTATTTATTTTATTATTTCTTATACTTTAAATTTATTTTAGTAAATATAAGAAGTTAGGGCCACTCGCACTTTGATTGAAGTGGTCCCATAGCTCTTACTGATTATAATATGGAAGATAGTTTTTCAAAGTCTAATCTGGTCAAAACCTACTCATTTTTAGGATTTTAGCGAAGGACTTAAAAATTTAAGAGCATGTATATTGTAGTCGGGCTTTGTTTTGGGAAAGCAAATAGTCATTTTGTAGGTTTTTGACCTTCTGGATTGGATTTTGGCCCTACCACTACTTGAATTGGTACCAATTTTGAATTTGGTCCATAATTCACTTTAGTGACCGCGAATCAACTCTACGATACTTATCTACTTCTTACTAAAATGAGATCCTCACTTTGTAGATAGAGGATAGCTCCCATAATGGGATTCTTATCCTATGTTCAAGATGAGGTGATTGTAATGTGCCTCCTCCTTAAGGTGTGATCACACTACTAGGTGTTAAATGAGTTTTTAAGAATATTACCAAGTGAATTGCATCAAGTGAAATTAGATGATTGCTCATTTTTAGAAACAGGTGCTCCATATAAAGATCATCCCTTCACCTTTCCTGGCTCTAAAATAATCCTTTCATGGAATAAAATTCATGATTCTCATACATGTTTTTGTACATATGTCTCTCATGGAGAAAGACAATGCCTTAATACTTCACAAATGATGGTCCTTGATACCTCGGTCGCATGACTAGCTCATTATAGCTCATTATAGAAAGAAAATTCTTGCACAACATCTTTTCCAATAACTGAAATATATGCTTCAAATGAAATTTGTTTTAGATTTATCAGTTTGAACACTGCAAACAAAATGGATGAAAAATTACGGAAAGAGCGAACAGTGGGAAGAAAAAAATGATGCAGTTGAATGGTTCCTGCCAAATGGGTTCACATGAGGTCCGCTCTGCTACACCGCTGACAGAGTGCAAGAAGGGTGAATGAACCAGCAATGGGGTTTGCACAAGGTCCGCTCTGCATATCCAATGCTTGAACCTTTTGGATCTACAATAGATGAATGAACACGGACAAAGGTAACGAGTTCGCCGCAAGGTCTATGGTATCCGCCGCTTGTTCTCCAAGTCTATCCGATGAACAGAGGCATGAGTGGAGAGAAAAAAATCAAAGAGGCCCCTTTCGAAACTAGATCGATACCGATGTGGGTTTTACCCCATATCTACATAAAGAGCATACACTCAATAAAAATTCAATTCAACATTAATAACTATTACAAATGATACAGATATATAGAGCTAGTTATTCTAACTCGTATAACCACTAACCCTAATCTAGGATGGTTGTTCTAACCACCTAGATTCTCTCCTAACCACTAACCATCTATAAAATCTCTCACACCCTACATTCACTCACTTGAATTCCTACGTGAGTTGTTTTCACAACTCACTTACAATATTATAACACACTCACAAATATATAATATGTTAACCTAAATGCATCCATGTTAGGACTAATTCCTAATACTGGATGTATAATATTAAATGTTTACGTCAATTTCCTATTTAATTTTATTTTAAGAAATATGTTGATTTTTCATTAGGTATAAGTGTTAGATTTTGAAAGATTTCGAAAAAACTTATAAAACTAGAAAAGAAAAGATACAAAACAATATAACACACTTGTATAAACAATCATCTACCTAAGAAATCTAGGATTACCACTAACCTCCATCGAACATCTCTGACTACATATGCAAAATGCTCTTTTTCCGGTATGAGTAGTGAGCGCACTATAATAAATAAAAAATTATGTCTCCAATTTAGCAACCGATAACCATCTTTATTTATTAATGCCCAACTAAACTAAAATTTTATAATTACATTTATATTTTATGGTTAGCCGTTGTGGATAATCTGGTGTCTAGACTAGCATGAAGCTTGGTGATGTGTTCTGATTCACTAATGATGCAACAAAAACCATCAATAGAAGGCTGACCATAGTGGGATTTGTGTTAGCAATTAGGTTACAGTTGACAAGTGGAAGAAACATGTTTTCACAGCTTAGCAATGGAGGGGTGTCATTGTTTGTTCTAATCGTTGTGGTATGACGATACACAGAACATCGTAGGAAACCATGTCATCCTCATCAAAGATTTGGAATATTGTATTTACGCAGGTCATCGCAAGTTTCCAACACACTTTGCGGGAAATTGAGTAGCCACGTCTCATTGCTTTTACCCATCCGAAATTAATTTGTAGACTCGTGTGAGAAGTGACGCCCCTATATTCAAGCTCAATTATATAAAGAAGGAATTGAAACATAATTATATATTGAAGATGTGCCATTTTCTGAAAGTAAAACTAAGAGGGAATCTTTACACCTATTTATATCATATTTTCTAGATTTCATTAAAATATTAGTGCAAAGACTACAAGATGTTATTTGTCACATTCTAGCGAATGGCTTCTCCATTTTCACTTCCATCTCATCCATCAAGCTCTAGTGGTTTTAAACCCTCAAACGAAGATATGTATATCATAATAAAAGAACAAATAAGAAATGAATAACATGACAAAAATAAAATCTCTAATCCCACGCAATATCCAAAACTCTCTCAAAGAGGTCTTTCCAATATTTCTACTCGGGCTATTTGGATGACACTTTGAAGTAATGTCGTTACTAGATTTAAATGTATCTCTGTCGATGATATAGACACTTGGTTAGTAGCAGAGCGATACACGGATTAAATTCCATTACTTATAATCCATGAATAATATTTCCACTACGCACCCACACATAGGCTACCGTGTCTACATTTATTGCTTCTTAACAGCTTTACCTCAACTAATAATTTACTCACATAACCACATATTAGATCTCGATGAAATGAATAGATAATATGCCACCTTTTAAATCGTAGAATTTGTTTGAATCATTGATTTTATCCATCCTCATCTCACAAGTATTCATGTCTTTCCATGATTCATAATGCATCTTCAAGCATTTTATCGCATTCATACCTCATCAATAAACATGTTTATACTTACCATCTCATATTGCGATTCCCATGTATTGGTGAGAATTTTTTTCTGGTGGACATTTAGCACCCACATTTAGACGTCATCAAACCACATCAAACTCCATTAATTACTCCTGGGAAAAAAATTCAGGGAATTTTTTTTTAAATGTCATGCAAGCTCAATATACTTTATTTACATTTAATTAATTCTTGTCTAATAATTTCTACACACCCTTAGGGAAGTTGAAATCAATTTAATAATTAAATATTAATATTTATTTCCTCCAAATCATTATGGGGTTAAATTCCCCTCCTAAGTTCCCGTTAATTTTATTTAAATATCCCCTAAATTTAATCTTAATTTATTTTGCTAAACAACAATAACCATATCCACATTTATTATTTACCTATACTTTTAACCTTAATCCATTTAACCCCTTTAAATAATTTATTTAAAATCACTTGTACAATATTCATTTAATTTAATCCATAATCACAATGCCATTTAATTATTTATCGACCCCTAATGGAAAGGTCACAACACAACCTAACCCACTAGTTAGGACATCCTAGTGACCCCATTAGTCAAAACCAATACCCTTAATTTTAAAATAATCACTCCCATCAAATTACCCACAACTTAAAAATGTAGGGTCAAATCCCCACCCTTAGATCAAATCAATGGGAGCCCTTAGATCTAGGGTTGACTAAAAAGCCCTAATTTCTCTTTGTCTTTCCTTTTATTCCTTTCATTTACACATTTTGATTTTGTAGGCTCAAGGGGCGGAGGCCATGGAAGCATTTGGTTATGGAGAGAGAATTTATTTATTTATTTGTATTATTTAGTTAGGAATTAGAAATGTATAATCTTTCTCTTTATTATCCTTTAGAGGCAAGGGTATTGTTTTCACATTAGCAATTAGTTATTTGCATTTTGTTCAATCAAATTTTGCCATCTCGTATTTAAATGGACTGAACTAAAGTTTGATGCTTTAATTTTTGTGTTGTGGTAGGATTTTATTGGTGATCCCCTTTATTTGGCATTGTTGAGAAGATGGACTCATATTCATTTAATGTCATTTAATCTTTGCCGGTACAACCTACTATGCATGTTTTGTCAATTTTGTGTGGCTCGAGGTTGTGTCTATTGCTTTGAGAATGAATTTTTTTAATCGCTTAGATCTTTTTACTTTGAACATTCTCCTTGAATTGATCTTTGTTTTTTCGACTTCAGTAGAGGCACTAATTTTATAGCATTCTTTTCATCTTGTAGGGTTTGGTCATTTGAATCGGAGATAATCGGCCACCGTGAAGAGTTCACAATTCTGGAATGTGCACGTCATCCGAGCAGAGGAAACTAGTGCTCAATAAAGAATAAAGCATTTTCTTTTCTCTCGTAATTGTCGTCGCCTACGAACCGAAGGGGTTTCGAGTCCTACGGCCATGGCTTCCTAGCAATGTGTCACGTGAAAGGTACTCCTCACCATAAAATAAGCCAACCGCCAATTAACCACTTTTGACCGCAGGATGGTAAATGAGGAAGGGGGTTTTATGTGCTTTAGAGGTCGTGGATCGACCCTATCGGTGGCGATCGACTTTCCCCGCTCGTATTTGAGCTTTCATCATTGTTATTTGTGTCCATTAGCATTTTCCTTAGCATTTGTGTTATTTGTGTCTTCGGCGAAGATTTTTGTCTATAAATCATGAATTCCTTTTACGGTGGGGGCCTAAGCTTATATTTGTCCATCACCACATCCACGAGGGAAATCGGTGTTCTGCAGAATTGTATGCGAGATGTCAAGATCAATAGATCTCTCTCTATGAACCACTTCCTTGACCTCATCAAAATTAGTTGGACTCTAGATTTATATGGAAGAATGGAAGTGTCAATGACAATGCACCCCTTGTCTACATGGAAAGTCTTCTGATGCAAATCTTTGAGATTTGTGGTGTTTCAAATGATGTTTAGAGGTTTGCTCGGTCGTGTTGTAGGAAGTGCATTGAGCCGCCGCCAGTGCCCAAGGTGACTCTTTCATCGAGAGACTTCAGAAATTTCTCAAAGGAACTAGATCCTCAATTTAAGCGCTAATTAAACGTAGCCACGTTTCCGTGCACTTCGTGCCATTAACTTTGCAATTGTAAATATTTGGATAGTTTGGTTGGGTATTTACTTATCATCTCTACATAATTGAGTTTCGTGAATATAGGCTTAACATTTTCATCGCGAAGGCATTTTCGACCTCATAAAACCTTGTGCTTCGTGTGTGGCCGCACACCACTCACCACTTTTTCACTATGTTTTGTTATGTTCTCTTTAGGATGCTCTGTATAGTTGATCTCCTTTTCTTTTATGTCTAACTCCAAATCGAGTACCTAATCTTGCATGTTACACTCCGTGACCTATTTTATAAAGCTTGAATTCTTCCTCTTATGCTTGCAAAAAACTGTGAATCAACTCTACCACTACATGTAGAAACTCTAAATCGAGTTGAATTGGTTTTTCGTGCTCAAACAATACATCGACCTTGACCGAGTTGCGTAGGCCTTTTTAATTACATTTTCTTCTCCACACACACACACACATCCACTGTCACTGCACATAATGGAAAAATAAATGCTCCTCCTTACCTTTATAAGATACACACTAAATGGAACAAGACAAATGTAAATGGAGCCAATCTCATTACGGTCAGGTCTCCACAGGGATTCCAATCTGCCCACTGAATACATTGAGAAGCTTAAACAGCCCCCAGGAACAAATGTGCCATCACATAGTCTTATCAAATCTGCATAATTTCCTTCAAGAAAGTTTTGTTCAAATTGACGTAACATCTGTCTGAGGTATTTTATTTTTTTCCTCCACCCGCTACATTAAGATTCATGTTTG